>JAHHUM010001182.1:0-212970 GCA_036173005.1 Crenichthys baileyi | reverse complement strand
TTGTTTTCATTTGTGACAAATGTGGATAGTTGTGTCCAGGGTGATGGCAACAGTGGGAATTGTCCAATTTAGACAAAATTTGTGTTATAATAACATATTGAAATGGCCTTTCACCCCTCCTTTATAACTCTAGAGGTTAGTTTGCAACACATGCCCTGGATGAACCTTTTCGGTGTGTTTTCTTCACAGATACACAATCCAACACTCCAATTATCCACTTTCATTTAGGCCAGTTGGCACCCACAAAATAAATGTTAACTGTTCCTGAGAACCAATAGTGTAAAGTCCAAACACTAAGGTTGAGAGGTACCCAAATAAATAAGTTAAATTCCTAACTTTTTAAAATTCCAATTCTTTACATTTCCAATGATGATAAAGGTGTAAAACATTAGTGAAATAAAAACTTGAGATGGCAACAAATATCTCAGGGTTAAGCAGTTTGCTAGCTACAATTGTGACTTTAGCATAAGCACTGCTGCTAAAGTAGTTGAAGCTAGGTGCACATTTTTTTATATCTACTCTAACAAGGTGGCTTAGAAAACTTTTTTCATAACAGGTAGAGCTAAGACGAACCGTTTATTGGCAACAACTGGCTCAGGGTTAAGAAGCTTAGCTTGCTAGCTAGTTTGACATTAGCATTAGCGCTGTTGCTAAAACTGCTCAAGCTGGTAATGTTGCTTTGAAGTGAGATTTATTTCCTGATCTTGATCTTTTCACTGCAGATCTTCATCGGTCCAGCATCTCAGATAAACGGGGGGCCCATGCAGCACTGTGTCGAGGGGATTCCCAAGCTTTACCAGACTCTGCGGAGGAGAGCGATGAATCGGAGGAGAAGGGAGACAAGAGTTTAACTAATGACAGGGAGGAAGAAACTGTGCATTCCTCCTGCATCTTAGGAGAGGATAATTGTGATGCAGGTGAGTTAAAGACCACTATGTTGACATCTTTTTTAGAAGAGTTGATTTGCCACAATGCATGTGCATTGCAATAAATGTTCTGATGCTTCAAAAACAGTTGAAACTTCTTTTTGCTAAATGTAAGCATTTTTTTTTCAACATGTTTGTCAAGGTAATTGGTTTTATTTCTAAAGTCTGATAGGTCCAGGTGTGTGGCTAACAGTTTCTGGCTCCAGGAAGCTGTGATATGTTTCACTGATATTAAAAAGTGATATACTGGTTCTCACAAAAAATCAATTATGATCCTTAAAAGAAATCTCTTTTTGCTCTGAGGTGAGGTTAATATGCTGCGGAAGAAGAAGACGCGCACCGTGTTCAGTCGTACTCAGGTCTTCCAGCTGGAGTCCACCTTCGACCGGAAGCGCTACCTGAGCAGCACCGAGCGAGCCGGGCTGGCCGCCTCTCTGCAGCTCACAGAGACCCAGGTCAAGATCTGGTTTCAAAACCGCAGGAACAAGTGGAAACGTCAGATCACTGCCGACATGGAAACTGGCAGCGCCCTCGTACCTTACGCTGCCCACAGGGTTATCAGAGTTCCCGTGTTGTACCAGGAGAACGTCAGCACGCCTGGGACCGGCCTGCCTCAGCTGTCACCACCAGTTATTGGGGTCTCAGATCCCATCACCTATCCATTGACTGGTCACCTCACCCACCCAGTGATGTTCATGTCACCACAGATGACAGGACTGGTATGATGTAAGGAGCTTTGGAAGTAAAGAGACACTATTAGCAATTCTAACAGACCAATTTAGATGCCCTGAAATGTTTTCCAAACCTCTGGAGATTATTCATCACGTGCTAAACTATTTCTCCTGGACGTCTTTGCTTGATAAATACAATCCTCAAACTAAAAATCATCAACTTTCCTTTTCAAGCCAATGGTCTTTTTGAAGGCTCAGGAGTGATGACCATACCTCACTGAGGATGTTTCACACAAGACCCGAGTGCCCCAGTTGTATTTTTGATCACCTGTTTATTTTTCTCTGAAAATATTCACTTGATATACATACAGAATATGGGATCAAATCGGGATCAATCAGACAGCTTCTGAAATTCCTGTTTTAAAATGATGCAGCTCAGACCTGCAGCTGGAAAACAAATTTGCTAAAAAAAAGGGTTGCTTTAAATTATGTGCAAATGAACTCAATAACACATAGATTACAAAAGCACAATTACTCAGCCTGTTGTTAAAGAGTAGAATTTTCTAACCGTACTGAATAGGTGTTGTCTTTCTTTCTCATGTCAGCAGTTAGTGGTGATTTTTCATGTGGAGGGGAAGTCTCTGACTTGGGCACCATACTGAAAAAACAGATTCTGTCGTTTACACCCCAACTGAGTTTTCTGTTGCATATTTCATGTCTATTTAATGCTGTGTTGAACACTGTATAAGCAGACAGTTTAAGGGGTACAAGTTCAGCACTAAACAAAATTTATATATATCGATATTCCCCATTTTTGCAAGGAATCTGGAATCATTGATTATCTGAAATGTAATATACAATCTGGTCAAACTTCAACTGGATAAATCTACAATGAACAGAGATTCTTTAGAACACAGTTTGACATTTATGTCAGTCCCAGTATGACCATGGTGTACCCATCTTCTAGTAGTTACTTCCAGTAGTATTATGCACACTTTCACAAAGCTGCAATCATCTCAAACTGGTTTCTTTAACATGACAATGAGTTTACTGTACTAGATTGGCTTTCCGAGTTACTAGAGCACCTTTGGGATGTGGTGGAAGATTCATGTTATGAATGTGCAGCATTCAAATTTGCAGCAAAGGCGTGATACTGTCATGTTAATAAGAACTAAAACTTATTTAAGATGGCTGGTGAGTACTATGAAAGCATTTGCCCCCTTACAGACTATTATGTTTTTGTTGTTGAGTCACAATACAGTGCTTCACATCATCAAACAAGTTTTAATATCAGACACCCCAGACCTGATGAAAATACAAAATGCACTTTTCCAAAGAGGATTTCATTTATTAAGAGATTAAACCTATTTAAATCAACCTGTCCCTATTTGAAAAAGTAAATGTCATTAAATCATAAATTAAATATGAAAAACAAAATTTTCGGAAGTTAATTTAACTCAAATAGAACCTGTCAAACAACATGAAATAGGCTAAAAGATCTCAAAAGCCCAGAATGGCCCAATCGAAAGTAATTCAAGAACAGATTAGCTAAAAAGTTACTGACATCTGTCAGACTGGAAAGGTTTCCAAAGTTATTTTAAGGTTTTGGGACTCCAATGAACCACGGTAAGACTTGTTATCCAGAAACTGACAGTGGTGAACCTTCCCTGGGGTGTCCAGCCTACCAAAATTACTCCAAGAGTGTGTCAACAACTCATGCAGGAGGCCACAAAAGAAACCAGAGCAATATCAGCTCTGCAGGAATGTCTTGCCTCAGTTAAGGTAAGTTTTCATATTCAACACTAAAAAGGGTATCCATGGTAGAGTTTCAAGCACTAGCACACAAAACAAAATCGGAAGAGATGGTAAATCATTCTTCATACCATAAGGGCTTGCCCATAGTGGCATCCATGCAAGCCTCCCAACATAATCTCCCAAATTCCAAATTTGCATCAGTTCAGTTGTCTTAAATGTTCCTGATGTGTTCTACATGTAGGTCAGTCAGTTACAAAAAGGCTTTTTATTGATGGTATTTGCCAATCTGAATGCTGTTAGCAAGACTACAACACTTGCAATACTGACTAACATCTTCCTTTTATTTGAGAAAATTTTGAGACAGACCTTTGTACAATTTGTGAATCATAAATGTGAATAAAATGTATGCAACAAGATGTTGATGCACTACATGTGGATTGGATGACATTTTAGAGTATGCACCGGAAAGAAGTTCATATGATGGAGTTCAGATTTCAGATGTGCAAGATTCGTGAGTAAGTCTTCAGAGAAAACAAATTGTATCATTACGTCTTGACGCACTGAACAAAACTGTCAAAACTTCAGATTGGCTTTTGAAAACTCAAGAAGTCTTGAAGACCGCTTTTGATCATCAGTGATGCCTTTAATTAGACTGGGCTCTGAGTTCAAAGGAAGCTGAATTTGATTTGCATTATTTGACAGAAAAACAAATGCGCATATATTCGCAAGGCTGAAAAAAAAAGTTATTGGCTACAATATGGCGACCAGACGTGACCGCTGATCCCGCCTCTCAGCTGCTCCCACAACTCCACCAATCAGGAGCTCCTGATCCCGCACCCTTCCGGGATCACCGGCTCCTGTACGTGCCAGTCTCAGCGTTGGAGGGGAGTGATGCGGCTCGAAGAGTCCAAAGAGGTTGGTGAGTGTGGACCCCAGCAGGAGCGCATGAGATGCCTGGGAATATGAGCAAAGAGGACGGGACGAGTCGGAGCGCATGTTTTACTTTTACGATCGACAGCATCTTAAACCTGAAGCAACGGCAAGACGGTGCGCGTTTGGACGCCTTAAAGGAGCAGAGGGACATTGGGTGTAAGAGTGACAGTCAGAGGAGATGCGAGGAGGAGTGGGACGTCCCGAGGAAGCATGACAGCGAGTCAAATGAGCCAGGTAACTCTCTTTTTTTCTACTTTCGATAAATACAATAAAAAAATAATAATAATAGAAAATTGTGTTTGTTTTTCACCAGAACAATGCGTAAAAGCCTAAAAGTGCACATTTATTGGGCTGCAAAAGCTTCAGAGCTCATTTTGTCGCCTCTCTCTATAGTAAAACCCACAGTTCATTCAGCGGAGCGCAGGGAGAGAACCGCGCCGCCCACAGCTGCCTGCTCTCCGGGGGCGCAGAGCGCGCACGGCCCCGGGCCACAGGAGCAACAGCAGGCCCCCGCCGACACCAAAGCCGCGGTCAAGAAGAAGACCCGCACCATATTCTCCAAGAGGCAGATCTTCCAGCTGGAGGCCACCTTCGACATGAAGCGCTACCTGAGTAGCTCGGAGAGGGCGTGCCTCGCCAGCTCGCTGCAGCTCACGGAGACCCAGGTGAAGATCTGGTTCCAGAACCGCCGCAACAAGCTCAAGAGACAGCTGTCCACGGACATTGAGGGCCCGCTGGCCGCGGAGCACTTCTCTGAGGCGGGGAAAAAAACACAGTTACCACGTTTTTACAAAGACAGCAGCCTGCTGAGTGGATGTTTGTTACCGATGCCTTTCCCCGTCTTGTATCCGACTGCAAACGCTGCGCCTTACATCTACTTATCCAACTCTGGCAAATATTTTGGCCTGTTTGATGCAGACTGATGACAATCATCTGCAATGAGTTTATTATATTATTTTGTTTTTCATAAAATTTCCGAGCTGGTTTAAATAATTTTTCAACATATCAACAAGTCCCACTCATGCATGTGCCACTTTTTTTCCTTTTATTGTTATTATTATTATTATTATTATTATTATTATTATTATATGAAGTTTATCATCATCACAGAAACGACCATGTATTAAATTTCATCTGATCGAATGTACCAAGCGATGCATCAGCTTTTTTATACCGCAGAAATACTTCAGTGTGTGTGTGTGTGTGCGTGTGTGTGTGCGTGCTTCTAATTTTCTGTATTTATATAAGGCCTTATTATTATTTGTGTAACGGTTTATGTTCATTTGACCTTAGATAAGACTGTTAAACTGTGAATGCAGTTCTAACCATGAGAACGATGGATTTTGCAATAAAAAGTGGAATATATGCAATCCACTCAGAAGCTGCAACTTGAACGGAAACCCATCTGCATCTTTTATTGTTACTTTTAAAACTTTTCACGTTGTAGTTTTTACTTAAATCTAAGTCTGTTCAGGCAAATTTGTTGCAGTGGGAAGTATTTTTTACTGTTCCAAAACGGAGAAATTCGGCAAATAAACTTGAAAGAAAATAAAAAGATTTTTTTTCATACATCTGTCACTACTGTCATGTATGTATGATTATAGTGGTTTGTTACAACGTAAGGCGGTATGAGAGACTGGAAAAGCCAAACTAAAAAAGGATATGAGCTCCAGAAATTCAATCATTTAGAATGAATTATCCCAGGCAGGTAAAAAAGTTAGAAGAGTTTTACCAAGTTATAAAAGCTACTAGGTTAGATGTAAAACAGATGCTTTCTTCATGACTTTAGAAAGAAACGCCAACAGTGAGTCACTAACAAATTGTGTAGTGAGTTATTGCTTTTTATAAGTCTGTTCTAAAGTAGTTCAGTCTAAAATATTCATAATAACTGTTAATAAGCTGTAATAGAGGTTGCCACATCGGCCAGCTGTGTCTAAATGTAAGAAAATAAATAAGGTTATGATGATTATTCCTAGTAGAAATCTTAAGGTTGAATATTGAGCCCTTATTTGCAATTTTTTAAACTAAATTAAATAAATTGTTTTGGTAGAAAAACAACCCTCCATGTCCACACCTCCTAATGTTTTGAGCTTTATGTTGCAGAGTGTACACTACAATAGTAAATCTGGGTCCTTTACAGAAACACAAACAGTGGGTCCTTAAGGTGGCTTAAGGTCAATGCGATTCTAATGGGCTAAGATATTATGGAGTTTGTTTGTGTGAGTTTGTTTGTAATGCTGCTGCACTTGAGAGCACAAATGGGTGCAGAAAAACAAACTCTTCCTCACTGTTTGTGTGAGTGATGCATCGCTGCAGAAACACTGAGGGAACTGGGCAAAATGTGAGTTTGAGCAGACTCACCTCAATGCTTCTGCACAGATTTTTTTTCCTCTTTCTCTAAAAGGGCCAGGCGGGCTGCACTTTACTCAACGTTTCCAGGTCACTTCCCCCTTCAGTGCTGGAGCCTCTCGCTGCTTTCTCCCTGTCACAGCCATTCAAGGCCCCAACGCCGTTAACCTGTTCATTCACCCACTTAGTCTGCCTGCAGATCGCTTGTTGTTTCAGCTAAATTCCTGTCTTTTACCTTTGCTGTGTGCTCTGCTTATTGGTAAAAAGAACAGAAAGTTGTTTTTCTGATGTGGGATCATTGAGCACTGAGTTTAACCTGTTAAAAGTCAGAGTCCTGTCAAAAAGTAACAGAAATAATTTTTCATATTTGCTTGAATATCTCCTTTTCAGCACCACCTAAATTGATCCAGCCCAATTTACAGTGTATGACTAAATCCGCTTCCCCTAAATTATGGTACGACTGGCTTTATTTGGATGAAACCAACTAAACCAAGCAGCCTTCAACTCCAGCCAGCTTTAAATGACCAGCTAAGTAGGAATAATTAATTAAATGGACTGCAGGTCAGCTTTTCAAAGATTCAACTGTCTGCTTATCAAACATTTACCTTCATTTAGATTAGATGAAAAGGATTTTTATCTAACTGATGTGGGCTGGAGTTTATTTTTCATCTACAGTTTTCTCCACAATTATTGACAACCTTTAAAGATGGACAAAGGCACCTTATATTAATTTATTAAGATTTTGTTGTTAAAAACAATTGAACACTAAAAATATATGAACATATTGATTTATTAACATAATCTCATTTTACACACACTAAAGAATTTTGAAAAAATACCAGGTTTCATTTGAGAACATTTTGTAAGTGCAGAACAAAAAAAACCCACGTTAAAATATTTATTTTTCAATGACCTTCTATTTTGCGGAAATATATTTGCCACTCAAAACGGAAAAGACAAGCAAACATTTAAGTGAGGAAGCTACCAGGAGGCTGTGAGCAACACTGAAGGAGCTGAAGGAATTTCCAATAAGTGCTGGTTGTGATTTACAAGTGACATAAATTCAATTCAGTTTTATTTATATAGCGCCAATTCACAACACATGTCGTCTCAAGGCACTTCACAAAAGTCAGGTACACACATTACAATTAATCCTAATCATTGAACAGTACAGTCAGAGTTAGTTATTTATTCAAATTGGATAAAAAGTTTTTCTATCTAAGGAAACCCAGCAGATTGCATCCAGTCAGTGACTTGCAGAATTCACTCCTCCCGGATGAGCATGTAGAGACAGTGGACAGTCACTGGCGTTGACTTTGCAGCAATCCCTCATACTGAGCATGCATGTAGCAACAGTGGAGAGGAAAAACTCCCTTTTAACAGGAAGAAACCTCCAGCAGAACCAGGCTCAGTGTGAGCGGCCATCTGCCACGACTGACTGGGGTTAGAGAGAACAGAGCAGAGACACAAAGAGAACAAAGAAGCACTGATCCAGGAGTACTTTCTATGGGAAGGAAAAGTAAATGTTAATGGATGTAGCTCCTTTAGTCGTTTCACCTAGAAAGAAAGAACAGATCAACTCTGAGCCAGTTTTCAAGGTTAGAGTCTGAAAGAGAGCACATAGAGTTAGTTACAGTAAAAGCTCAGTCAATCGCCATGTCTAGGAGAGAGAAAGGGTTAAACACTGAAAGACAGGGCCATGTGGATCATCGGTAGAGGGTGAGCATTAAGTTGTTGCCAGCAGAAGCTCGGACGAAGCCCCTCTCCAGAAAGGTGTCACAGGTAGACACAGAGTCAGGCCAGGTGTAGCTTTTTTCTGTCATAACCTCACATTGAGAAGTTTCTGTAAAATCTGGAGCAAAACTGTAAAGCTGAATTCAAGTTGTTTCTAAAATCTGCAATTCATCCATGACTTTATACAAATAGACAGAAATTTATTAACAGGATGACACTATAAACTAGATAATTGCCAGAGAAAAGAAAAAATAAGACTTTATAAAATTGTTATTTATTGCTCAGCATTTACAGCGTGCAGGGGCACACTATATACAAAACCTATGAAAGAAGTTTCCAGATGTATTAATGAGATCAATGATTAAGATTTTCCCTCCTTCAAATGTTAGTTTCATTATAAAGCAGATTTTATGTGTGTGTGTTTTTAATGTGGGCACATTTTCAAAAAAAGGCCCCTAATAAATCAGTCAGTCAGTCAGTCATTTTCTACCGCTTATTCCATAGTGGGTCGCGGGGAAGCTGGTGCCTATCTCCAGCAGTCTACGGGCGAGAGGCGGGGTACACCCTGGACAGGTCGCCAGTCCATCGCAGGGCAACACACAAACAACCATGCACATTCATTCATACACCTAAGGGCAATTTAGAGTGACCAATTAACCTAACAGGCATGTCTTTGGACTGTGGGAGGAAGCCGGAGTACCCGGTGAGAGCCCACGCATGCACTGGGAGAACAGGCAAACTCCATGCAGAAAGACCCCCGGCCGGGAATCGAACCCAGGACCTTCTTGCTGGAAGGCAACAGTGCTACCAACTGCGCCACCGTGCAGCCCCCCCTAATTAATAAATAAATAAATAAATAATAAAATAAAGACAATTTTAATTCAAATTAATGTTTATTACGCAAATTGATGATACAATATGTTTATAAGGCTGCAATATTAAGTAGTTTATGGTTTCTGTAGAAACTTGTTTTAAGTCTGCCTAAAATAAAATAGTTCAAACGTTTTAAGGAGGGTTGTATTAAAGGTTTGTACGTGTTGAACTGATTAGAGTGGGTTACAGTGTGTGTGGGGGAGGGGGTGGTGGTGGAGGTATGTGTGTGTGTGTGTCAGAAGGGTTGGTGTGGATGCTCGGGTGGTGTTTACAGTCGCCAGACTTCCTGACTCTTCCACTGTCGGACACTTGTGAACACGGCGTTGGCTCTTTGCATCTCAGCACTCTCTCATCTGCAACCACAAGGTTCAAATGACCCCACCGGCTGCTCGCAGTCTGCCCCGAGCCAGACTGAAACCCCACAGCCTCATCTGTCACAGGCGAAAAAAGATCCATTAAAATCTAGACCTGATAAGATAGACAGCAAAGGCCTGCAGTCTGTGTGTGCTCATTTGGAGCTATCGATCAGTGAGAAATATTGTGACGTAGTTTAATACATGTATTTGACTAATTGTCGTTATTAGAAGCAAACTGTTTTTACAGAGAAGTAAAGCTCTGTGATATCTTGGACTGATCTGCACCTTAGGAGCATCTGTTAACATGTTCCCCAATTTTGATTGTGAGCCACACAGCACATGGTCCTCATTCTGTGTGAAATGTATGAAAGGAGAGCACTGTAGTGTAAAATCCAACTTTCCACCTTGCAAATGGCCAACATTGTTGATTATTCCTTTGTCTTTCAAAGTAGTTTAAGCTCAGTCAGATTGTATGGAAAATATTGCCAAAGACTCTCAATTCTATTTAGATCTGGACTTTGACTAGACCATCCTAATATAGGATTGTGTGGATGCTGTGTTCAGGGTAATGTTTTCATGTGTTAGTTCTCCTCCACACAATGTGCTTTGTATATAGGCTAAAAAAGTAAAGTTTTGTTCTCATCTGACCAGCACCTTCCTTCATAGTTTTGCTGTGTTCTCTACATGGTTTGTAGCAAACTGCAAGCAGGAGTTCGTATGGCTTTCATAAACAATAATGATGTTCTTGTCACATACAGGCCAGATTTGTGGAGTGCATACTGTAGTTAATAGTTCTCTGGCAAACAGATTATCCCACCTGAGCTGTGGATCTTTGCAGCTCCTCCAGAGTAACCAGTGTCCTCTTAGCTGCTTCTCTGATAAATGACGTCCCTGCTTAACGTGTCAGTTTATGTGGATGGTCATGTCTTGGTTTTCAGTTGTGCCATACTATCACCATTTTCAGATGATGGATTAATTAGGTTCTGAAGGCAATTGGCTGAATTGTATTTTATGAAGGGGTATCAAAGAAAAATGAACTATGCACAAAGCATGCCACATTTTCTTTTAAATTATTTTTTTATATGTAAATGTTACTAAATAATAAAAAAATCGAAAATGTTTTATTACCTGCCTTCCACATTTACTGCTGTAACGTCAAAAAATGTGAAAACATTCATACAGTATGAATACTTTTGCAATGCACTGTAAAGTATTTTATTCCGTTTAAAATTAAGATATTCAGACAAGAGTAATTCAACTCTGCCAGGGACATCTTTGATTGAGCTTTTCATATGAATCATTCACTAGTGGACTCGTTCTTAACAAGGTGTGTGTTGGGATAATTGTTCAACAACTCTGATGATGAGCCACACAGCTGTAGTCACATAGCTGGAAAGCAACAGCTAAAAGAACATGGCTGTTTTGCCTGGAGCTTTCTACATGCATTCTCAGATGGGATATGTAATGACTACCAATTACTGTTTATGATGCCTCAAGAAAGACTGGATCAGATCCAGCTACTAACTGTCATGACTCAACTTAATGATGTGCTAGACTGAGCCTTAGTGCTGCAACACAACATAATGGCTATTAAGTAAAATCTGCACACAGATTGCACAAATACTGTGTGGTAGACAAAAACTGTGGGAACGTGTAGAGTAGAAATATGCTCAGTTATCAACATACTGTACTAAGCATGAAGGTTAGATTAACTGACCACTCAAAAAACATATTCATGTAAATGCCTAAGGCACACCCTGCCTCCCGCCAAATGGAGATGGTTATGGATGGATGGGATGGATGGATGGGATGGATGGATGGATGGATGGATGGATGGATAGATGGATGGATGGATGGATGGATTACGTTTATTCCCAAGAGGTCATAAAAATAAGCAGACTGATTAAATTCAGGGATTTTACCAACCAGTGGTATTTAGTCATCATTTTCACTGAAAAAGTGGTTTAAAGTACTCGAAATAACAATGATTTCTTTCACTTTTGCTTTGTCATCGCATCATCAAACATTTCTTAATATCAATGAAGGATAAATACAATTGCAGTTTTCAATTTATGTTTTCATCTCCAGAGAGAAAAAAGCTATCCAAAACCCACTTGGCCCTACGTTAAAAAGTAATCACCCTAATCAGGAAATATGATGAACAACATTTCTTAGAAAGTTGATTTTTAATTTCACTAATGACACCTAGGCCTGATTCCCGCCTGACCTGTAAAACCAAGAAACAAATTCTGTCTGCCAACATAAAGTAGGGTAAAAGATTTTTAAAAAACACACACATCACGCCCTGATCTAAAGAAATTCAAGAACAAAGTCCTTGTCGTCTGTCAATTTTAGAAATGGTTATAAAGCCATTTCAAAGGTGAACATAAGGGAAAATCATTACAAACAAATCAAGAAAACTTAGAACAGCAGGGAACTTTCTCAGGAGTGGCTGGCCAACCAAATTTATTCCATAGATGATGAGAGAACCCAGAACATCTAAAGCACTGCAGGCCTCAGTTACTTCAGTTAAGATCAGAGTTCATGATTCAACAACAACGAAGAAACTCTGCCAAACTGGCTTCAATTGGAGAGTTCCAAGGTGAGATCCACTGTTGATTAAAACGAACACAAAGGCCTGCTCACATTTACCAAAGAACATGATGGATGTGATGAACGTGATGATCCCCAAGACTTTTCAGAAAATATTCTGTGGACCGATGAGACAAAAGTGAACCATTTTTTGAAGGGGTGAGTCCAGTTTTTTAGAAAAAGTAAATTATTTTGACAGTCAAACATGGTGTTGGTAGTTTGATGGTCTGGGGTGCTTCAGGACCTGGAAAACTTGCTGTAATTGATGCAACCATGAATTCTGCACTTTACCAGAAAATCTTGAAGGAGAACATCTGGCCATCAGTTTGTGACCATAAGCTGAAGCGGACCTGGGATATGCAGCTGGAGAAAGCGATCCAAGCACACCATGGAGTGGATTAGTCAAATTTCAGACTTAAAACCAATATATAGGCTGTAGGAGGAACATACTGGAAAACTCTCCATTGTGGCAGAAAAAAAAAAGCATAGAAGAGTCAAAATTCGTTTGGAAACTGCATTTAAAAAAGAAATCGTGGTCTGATATTAAAATGTGCTTGAAGTGAAATATTTAAGTCAAACAACAAAGCAAAACCAAACTTTTTTAGAATCACTTTTTATGTATTTCTCCAAAGAATCTAAATTTTCTTTTGCTCACTACAGCAAAAATATTAGTAGTCGTTTCAAATTAAATGTTTTTTAAAAAATAGTTCAATGATTGAACTTATCTAATTTGAATTTTTGGTGGTTTATTAATATTTCTTGTACATTAATTTAACTGGGCAATACCAAGGTGCCCTAAATCCAAGAGTTAGTATAGCAGTGAATATTTGCCATTGTTACTTTCTGTCTGTTGTAATATTTATATACTACATTCATTGCACAGCAATAAATAAACCACGATATCTGAGTGAAAATCAGATGACCTCTAACTGGGGTACGATTTATGTCTTTTCACATCTGAAAACACAAACCCAAGAATCAAATTACAGAGATTCATTGGTTCGCCTTAATGGTGATAAAAATGACCAGTGTTTTATTTTAGGGAGTCTTTTTGGTGACTCATCAGTAAGTTGTAGCATTGATTGTGTGGATTAAAGAGTTTTGATTTTATCTGACCCCTACCATCCCTGCAAACTCTTTAGTTGTCACTAAGCTCTGCTTTGGGGGTTTGTTCAAAGGGCTCTGTGACGCTGCGCTTTACAACATAAACAACACCCCATTCATTATGACCCGTAACTGGATAGCAACTGCTGGGACCAGGACTGTCCCTCCACGCTTTCAAAGGGCTTATTGATCCATTAATTCCGTCGGCTTTAGTGGTCTGCAGTGACATGGTGCCTCTGCAAATTGAATGGGGGCTCAGGGATTACAATGACTATATCTGATGAAAAGGTCCTGCAGGAGTGTCAATGACACAAATAAAGCCAAAGGTCATCCATCTTCCTCCTTCAGGAACTCTTTCACCATGTCAAGAAATGTAGCTAAGATTTTAGAGCAGTGGACAGTGGCTAAAGGCAAATGCCTTCTTGGAAGAGCTGGATGTCCAATAAAAAGGAAGTAAAAACTAAATATGAAGTTCTGTTTATAAAGTAATTATTGTAGTTGTTTCCCTTAGTTGGAGTTTAATGTTTGCAGCCACCAACATCAACCCTAAAGACCGTTGCAGATCTGAAGGCTTTCAAACTGTTAAAATCCCAGAGTAAATGTGGACACTTAATTAAAACTTTGTTCATTAAATATTTTTGTAAAATACTAAACTATGTTTTGTTCTTCAGTCTCAAGACAAAATAAAATGATTTATAAATGTTAGCGCCAAAAACCAACAAAAAAGGTTGGTCATTATCTTTTATATTGGTTAAATCTCCAATTCCTAACTAGATAGGCTGTTAAAAATTGTTTAATTGAAATGAATTCAAGGTTGCATGGCGGTGCAGTTGGTAGCACTGTTGCCTTGCAGGAAGAAGGTCCTGGGTTGGAATCCTGGCCTATGGCCTTTCTGCATGGAGATCGCATGTTCTCCCCATGCATGCGTGGGTTCTCTCTGGTTACTCCAGCTTTCTTCCAGAGTCCACAGTTTGGTTTACCGGTTTCTCTAAATTGTGCTTCGATGTGAGTGTGTGTACGGTAGTTTATCCTGTGTGTTTCTGCGTTGCTCTGTGATGGACTGATGACCTGTCAGATGCAACTGCCTCTCGCCCAATGACCGCTGGAGCTAGGCACCAGCTCCCCCATGACCCTGCACAGACAGGCAGATATAGAAAATGGATGCATGAATTGAATTCTGTTAATTTAAATAGGACAGTTTTATGACAACTGTCATCTTAAGGCTCTTTACAAGACAGAGAGGTCAAATTACTTTTCAACTGAATAGATTCCAGTTTGGTTCTAATTGAATTCAGATCAGTCCAGTTTATTTCTGATGTGAAAACAAACACCTCAGATTTGACCTCTCACCTATAATAATAGCTTTTCTCTGAGTCTGTTTAAAATGTTCTCGTAGAACCTTGGGCTGAGCGAAAACAACTTATTCCCAAAACTGGCAGTCCATGATCGCCAAAATACAGGAAACATATAACCTTTAAGGTATTATGCACAAAGACACATTTGTCTAAATGTCTGTTTATATTCAGCTTTTACAGTTTCTTGGATATACTCATTTTACTCTTTTAAAAATTCAAAAGTTTTTACGTATTTCATTGGTATTTGTAACTCTAAATATTGAATGACAAAGTTAGGTTAGTATTCGGTATTGGCATTGAATGCTAATCTAACTTTTTTTATTCACTGGAATAATTTCATATTTTAGAAAACCTGTTGTGTAAAACAACTTCTGCCCTGAATTATAGTGGTAGTTTGACGTTTTGATCTTTATGACTCTTAAGAAAGTGACTTAAATAATAGTAGCATGTGGTTTCATTAAAATATTCTATGTTTAATCAATTGCTGAGCTCGTAAAAAAAAAAAGAAATCACAATAAAATTATTTAGGTTTTATTTTACAGAAAACCCAATTGTGGCCTATGAGTACTTTGAACTTGCTGACTTTGGCCCCGGGTGCAAAACGTTTGGACACAACTGCTCTAATTCATTTCTAATTTTAATACAATCAAATTTATGTGATCAAATAATTGTGAGCTAATGAAAGTTTCTGTCGTAACTTATATCAGACCAATATGATACCTTTTGGTAGCAGATGTAGACAAGTGTAGACGTCTCCAGGGATATAATATGTTGTGATGTCCCTCTGTATGACAACAGGTCATATCTTTGTGGCCTCTGAGATGAAAAGCTCTGACCTTCAAGGACACAGCCCTGACCCATCATGTCATCTGATCCACGTCCAGAAATCTGCTCTTAGGAAACGTAGCACAAATAAGAGAGAAAGTGACGTATCAGAAGGGAGAAGTTACTTTATTAGCAGACTGAGAAGAATTTGTGATGTCCTGCTGAAAGACTAAGCATATGGAGTGGTGCTTGTCTTTAAGATCCTTCTACATGTTCTGAACAAAAAGACACACTAAAATCAATACTATAAGTTGGAGGTAAAAGATACTTGAGACTAATGGACATTGGGATTCGCAGCTGATGGGTGCAAAGGGATGAAATTCATATTGATACGATTGATACGCACATCACAGGCCAATGGCCTCCAAGGGGGCGAGAGGAGGTCACAAGTTGCTTTGACAGCCTTCCCCTCCTAATGGAAAATTATCGACTGAATTGAGCATAAGCTACAGGGACTGACATGGTGCAGGGAGGCACAGAGTCTTTGAACCCTTGCACCAAACTAAGAGAGCCTGTCTGTGGGGGGCTTGTACTTCTGCACCTTTTATATCTGTGAATACAGACCTATCAGTTTCTTACCATTCCTGTGGGATTCTTGTTCCTGATCAATAGTTTAGTCATTAATGCCCTTTACTGCTGGAGACCAAGATGATATATGTTTAAAATGTAAAATGAAAGATATTCTATTGCTTTGTGGTCAAATGTTTCCGTTTAAATCATGTCACGAATTGATTTGGTTAGTTTTAAAGCGTATCTACTGTATGTATTGTGCACTTTATTATTATTATTGCTGATTAACTTCTAAAATCTTAGACCACAGCCTTCAGTGTAAAACAAATGCTTCTTTTCAGTACCATGGTTTGACTGACCCAGCTGCCAGTGTCCTCTCAAGTCTGCAGAAGGCACTTAATGGCAATAAGCAGTGATGTAGCTCAGGTTATACTCCGAAGTACAATTATTTATAATTATAATGATCATAAAAGAATATGCAGGTGGATCTCAACAAATTAGAATATCATTATTTCAGTAATTAAATCTAAAAAGTGAAACTAATATTACACAGATTCATAACATATTTTTGCAATGTTCTAATAGGTACAATGTTCTTATGTTATGGCTTACACAATCAAGGGAAAGACTGCTGACTTGAAAGTCCAGAAGACAGTCATTCATTCACACCCTCCACAAGGAGGATGAGTCACAAAAGCTCATTGCTGAAGAACCGGGCTGTTCAAACAGTGCTGTAACCTAGCATATAAATGGAAAGTTGAGTGGAAAGAAAAAGTGTGGTAGAAAAACAAGTAAAAGCAATAGCTGCAGCCTTCAGAGGATTGTGAAGCAAAACCAATTTGGGGGAGATTTACAAGGGGTGGACGGCAGCTGCATTTAGGGTTTCTAGAGGCAACACATGGTTTACAGCTATTGCATTACTTGTTAAGCCACTCCTGAATCAGAGGCAAGATGAAAACTGTCGTATCTTGGCTAAGGAAAAACAAAAGGACTGGGCTGCTGCTCAGCAGTCCAAAGAGATGCATTTTAGTCTGAAGGAAAGGTGGAGAGGTACAGAATCCAAGTTGTCTGAGGTCCAGTGTGAAGTTTTCACAGATCTGTGTAGTTATTTGGCAAGCCATGTCATCTTCTGGTGGTGGTCCACTGTTTTTTTGTCCAAGGTCTGCACAGCAATCCACCAGAACATTTTAGAGCACTTCATGCTTCCATCAGCTGATAAAAGTAACAATACCTGGTTTAATGACCGTGGTATCATTGTGTCTCTTTGACCGGATCTCTGTGGGTTAGAGTTTTTTCAGATGGAAGATGAGAGACACATGAGACAATATTGCAGATGAGCCGAAGGGAGCTATTAAAGCAACGTGGGCTTCCTTATCATTTATGCCGAGCCACAGCCTGCTTCCATCCACGCCACACAGCATGGATGGAATATTTTATGCAAAAGGAAACTTGACCAAGTACTGAGTGCATATTCTGTACAGTACATGGACATACTAAACAGTAGGTCGACATTTCTGTATTAAAAATCATTTCTTGAATTCTCTAACGTAACACTTAAATTTTCAAAGAATCAGAATTTTGGTTTTTATTCGATGTCAGCCAGAATCAACATTAGCAGAATTTTACAGAATTTAAAAATTTCATTCTGTGTGTAATTAATCTATATAACGTATGACTTTAAGTTCTAGAGTTAAAGTACTAAAAAAATGAACTTTTTGATGATATTCCCATAGTTGGAGATGCAACTGTATATATTTTAGACATTCATACTGCAGAGTTTGTACATTTTCAAACAGAAAGTCTGACATGAAATGTCAGTTGTTGCTCACAAGGCTAGTATGCAGATACTGTTAACATGCCAGAAAGTCGGAATAAAAACTGAGCAATTTGTCTTGTGCAAAAAGTGCAGATTTGAAATGAGATATTAGAATCAAAGTGTTAATTGACAGCTGGTGTATTTCCAGTTAAATTACCCCACACCTTCCCCCTCTTCCAGGCAATTAGTGACAAGACATTAACATGTTATGATTCTGGCCCGTCTGCCTGCTCTGCTCTCACTCGTGCAATTAACTCATCTGCTTCACCTGTCTGCTGCTGCTCTGCCTGCGAAACACCCTTTCCCACACACCTGTGGAGTTTCCAGTTATATACAGCCCTCTGACCGGCAGACCGGTGCCCAGATTTTCAAAACATTTGTCAGTAGTTATCCAGTTTTCCCTTTTCCGGAACTGACCCCCGTTTTTTTCCCCCTTGCCTTGCCTTAGGGATTAAAATTCCCCCGTGCTTTGGGCTCCTTGTCTGAAGAATTGTTTTTTGGGGTTTTTCCCGGGACTCTGTTTTTCCCTCCGTTGGGTTTTTAGGGCTCTGGCCTGCCCCTTTCTGCCCCGCCTCTACCCCTGGAATTCGACCCTGTTTCCCCCTGTCCCTGGTTTTACGTCTCAGGCATAGCCACTGGTTTATTCAGCCTGAGCCCGCCTGGCTCTCTAGTCTGCCTGGGTTTTATTGTCAAAGGGGAAACAATCACAGCTCTAGGTGTTTTTTGCCCACAGCGTCAGCTTTGGTTTTCCCCGGGGGATTTGGATCAGTCGGCAATCTGACTTCAGTCTGTTGGACGCTTCCTCATTAACCGCCCCTAGATCTCTTCCCCCTTTGGATTCTGTTGCCTCATCACCAGACTGAGGTTTAGTGCCTTTACCCAAACTCCTTGCCAAAATCCTTTGGAGTTTTATTCAGCCACTAAACAGTCCTCTTTTCCCCTAAAAGGGGTTTTCCTGGAAGCTGATTTGCTGTTCTTCGGCTCTCTGAATCCTGAGTTTTCTGAATAAAACCTTTTTTTACTTATCACTTTGTGTTTGGGTTTAAATTTGGGGGTTCTCTGTCTCCTTGGTCGTGAAATTAGAAAAATCTGGCCAAAAAAAGGGAAACCCATCGCCAGCACAGCAGTGGCGCACCAATGTTGATCACTCTATTGCCCGTTTTAAATTTCTGGCTTGGGGGAAGTGATTTCTATGCTGCGATCCCAGACTCCTGCTTCCACGCCAGCGTCCTCCCACACCCCTGTTTCCCCCTTTTTTTCCCCTTTTTTCTTTCCGCTGGGTAAGAGAACCTAGACTCATGCCTCCTGAGCTGTTTTAGGGGAGATTTCTGGGAACCAGTGGCCCGTGCTTTTTCTTATCAATTTGAGATTCATTTTTGAGCTTCACCTTTCTTCGTTTTCCCCTTTCTGAGCGCTCTAAGGGGGGGGCGTTTTTTATTTCCCTGCTCTCTGGAAAAGGCTAAAGGAAAGGGGGCACTGCTGAGTGGCCCAAAATGGTTCGATCACATTTGCTTCTTTTTCCCCCGCATTTTTCCAAAGAAGCTCATCGGGGGTTTTTGGACCCTTTTTCTTCCTAGCCCCTTTGAAGCGGGCCAGGGGTTTTTTAATCCCCTTTTTTAAAAAAAGGGAGGAGAATGTTCCATCTTAAATCATTGATTTTTCATTTAATGGCAGCAGACGGGCCTTTGGAATGAGATGCAAAAAAGGGAAGCTTTCATGAAAGGGTCTGAATGAGAACTTTCAAGGATGAACTGGGCTCCCCCGGGACTACCCGCCCCCCCTTCACCAATTTTGGGGCCCTTTGGCCCCCGCATGGGTTTTTTCCCGGCTCACGAAAGGAGGGGAGAGGCTTCATAGGGGGGTTAAATCCTTTCAGCCACAGTCCTTTCCCCCCCTAAAAACCCAAAGGGGTTTTTTCCCCCCACTTTGATCCCCCCTTTTTTTGACCCGGGGACCATCATTTTTGGGTCTTTTAAAAGATTTCTGCGGGGGAGTGAGTCGACAAAGGGAAAAAGAATAATTTGGGTGTTTTTATTGGGGGGGAAAAGGGCCCAATTTTTGCTTTCAAGTGTCCTTTTAAAACCCCAGGCTCAGTAGAGGGGGAGGGGGAACTTTTTACTGAGCCAAAGTCAAAACTGTCTGTCTCCTCATGCTCATTTCCGGGCAACCATTCAAGGGGTCTTCTACTTCCCCTTTCGGGTTTGCAGTTTTTTCATTGACCCGGGGGGAACGAGTTTATGGAGAGCGTTCCCCAGGGACCATGACATAAAGCCCCTTCCCACGTTGACCCCGTAATGTCCGGGCATTGGAGGGTATGTTTTAAAACTTTCCACCTACAAGCCCGGAGGTAATAAAACTCACCCCGGGGGGGCAATCATCAGGGGGAGGTCACTTAAAGGATCATCAACTCTCCTAAACTACCCATTTTTTTTAGGGGCCTCCTGGTTACAAAAGCACAAACCCCATATTGATTGGCAAGCCCAAAGGGGATTTTGGGCGGGCTAATTTCCTGCCCCGGTCCCCCCCCTTGTCTGTCCCTTTTGCCCCTACAGAATTTTTTTCCGGGGAATGGGCTTTAGGGACATATCCTGATCTGTCTAAGGTACCCCCCCCGAAAATCATTTCACTTAAAGGGGTTTTCCCAAAAAGGCCCCGGGCCCCACGGCACTTCCAAACCCCATAAAAGGGCCCCTATGGGCTGTGGGGTTAGCTCCCCCCACCAGGGAACCCTTTTCCCCCCCCGGGGGCGATTGTATTCATTTTCAGGACCAGAGAACCCCAACCCTGAGGAAAAATTGGTTTTATGAGTCACTAAAAAACGGTGTTATCCCGACCTTTTTTCCCTTTTCCCGCAAGGGCAGGGGGGGTTTTTCTTTGTGGGAAAGAAGGGGTGGTTTCTTGAGGGCCCCCTGTTCCCCACAGGGGTTTTAAACGGGCATCCCGTCAAAAAACCCGATTTCCCCTTTTAACCAAATTTTGAACACGGCTTTTCGACATTTTTCAGGGCGCCAAGATCTTCTCTTAGTTGGATTTGGAAACGCCTTTCCACCTTTGGGGTTTATCAAGGGGGGGATGAATTGGGGAAAACGGCATTTAAAAAATTTTCCCCCTGGTACTACGGTTGGGGTTAAAGCCGTTTTTTTTAACCCAAACCCCTGCAGTTTTTTCAGGCTTGGGGGGAATGATGCCCCGAGGGAAAGGGGGGGAAAGTTTTGTTTTTTTTATACTTGATGAATTCTATTTAAATTTCCCCGGAAAAAAGGAAAAACCCCCAGAAATCCCTTTTCCGGGGGTCCTCCGTCTTTTCAAAATCATCTGTTTGTCAAAACTGAAAAGTGTAGGTTTTCATACCATACCCCCCTCATTTTCCCTTTGGGTTCTCATTTCTCCCCGACCAAATCATAGTGAAAAGTCCAAAAATCAAGGGGAAAATCCCCTTGGGAAAGGGGCCTTTTTCCCCACCGACCGCAAAAAAAGCTTCAAAGGTTTCTGGGGTTTTTAATTTTTAAAAGACGGTTCATCAGGGGAAATTTACCTCGTAGCGCCCCCCCTTTTTAAAGCTTCACATCACTAAAAAAAATTTGTTTGGAAATTTTAAAACAGCCCGAAAAAAGGGGTTTTGTCAAGCTAAAGGATTATTTTTCCCCCCCTGCTCCTGTTTTTTACGGGGCCCCTAACCCGATAAAAAGTTTTTTTGTGGAGGTTGACACCTCAAACACAGGGGGTTTGGAGCTGGCCTAAGTCAAAAAATTCTGATTTACTGTAAATTTCCCCCGGGGCCTTTTTTTTTTCCCGGACTTTGGGCCCAAAACAGAGCGCAAAATTTTTGATGTGGGGGACCGGAAAAACTGTTTGGGAGTTTAAGTTGGCTCTCGGGATTGGGGGGCATTGGCCCCAGAGGGGGTAAGGAACCGTTTTCCCTTTTTGGGCAGGTCATAAAAATGGAGGGACCTGGATCAGCAAAGTTCCTTAATCCCAGGGCCCGGCCAAGGGGGCTTTATTTTTTTGGAAGATTTAAAAAACTTTTTTCTTTCGACCCTTTTGTCAAAAAAGGCAAACCAACGCCCTGTCCAGAAAAACAGGAAAACCCCCGAGTTTCCCCGGGCCTCTGGGGAGGATGAGTTTTTTTCTTCCGGAATCAGTGAGACCTGTCACCAAGTTGGAGTTGGGGGAGACGTTTTGAGAGCAACCAAAAACCCCCCAATTCCAACTTCATGCCCACCTGCCGGTTTTGTTTTCCCGGGGGGCCTCGTACCCAAGGTACTACTCCTGCCATAATTCCCCGTCTGTTCCCGTTTTATCCTTGGGGGGAACCCGCAAGGCGCGTTGCAGATGGTCCCCAACTCAGTTTTGGGGGGCCATCTCTTGTCAGAAATGTCACAGATTAAAATCACGGCCTGTACTCAAGTTCCCAAGCCAAGTCTTCCCCATCGCCCTCCTGCTGAACTCTTACATCCCCTCCCCTTCCTCCTCGTCCCTGGTCACCACATAGCCATGGACTTCGTCACAGGTTTGCCAGTTTCTAATGGCTTTCACAGTTCAGTTTAAAACTATCATCGACAGATTTTTTAAGATGGTTCACCCCCCCCAAAGTCCCTCTCAAGAAAAAAAAAATTGCCCCCCAGCCAAGGAAATGGGGGACATTCCTGGCACGTGAGGGGGGTTTTTTCCTTCACGGCATAACCCACAGACAAATTGTCTCAGGGGGAGGGCTCCCCAATTTTTTGTCATGTTTTTTTTGGGAAAGTTTTGTTTCCTTGCTGGGGATTACTGTTTGTCCTCAGGATTTCACCCCCCAGTCGGATGGACAGACTGAGAGGGCCAACCAAGGGGGTGGAACCAAACTTCGCGCACTATGTGAGTCAGACGCAACCCCAAATGGTCTCAAAATTTTTCCCTGGGTTGGAATATGCTGTCAACACCCTCCCGCCTAGTGCCACGGGGTTATCCCCTTTCCAATTTGTTTGGGTTTTTAGCCACCCTTGTTTTTACAGTCCAGGAGAAAGAGGCTGAGGTTCCTTCTGGGGCTGGCCGCGGCCCTAAGAATTTTTCAGGGGCATCTTGGAGGACAGGCAAGAAGGTCTATGATAAAAGTTCGGAGGTGCAGGCACGCACCAGCAAATTGTCAGAGAATCTCTGCTCCAAGCTACCGGTGGGGGCAGAAAGGGTTTTGGCTATCCACCCCCAAAGGACCTCCCCCTTTGGGTTGGACTCCCGTAAGCTGGGACCTCGTTTTTGGGGGGACCCTTTCCCATATCCAAGATCATCAACCTGTGGCTGTTTCCCTTTTACGTCTGCCTTGTGCCATGAGAGTTCACCCCTACCTTTTCCACGTGTCCCACTTCAAGCCCTATGTTGGTGTCCCATCTCGGGCCCCCCCCTTTCCGGGCCCCCCCCACCCCCCGGTTTCTTGCTGATGGCCCAGTCGACACTGTCCGGCGCCATCATCCGGTTCCCGACAGCAGGGACGTGGCCCTACGTTACCTGGTGGGTAGCCGGGGTCATGGGGCCTGAGGAGGGGGTTTCCCGGGATTCCTGCACGTTTTGGGGGGAAAATCCCCCCATCCGGGGGTTTTTCCATCGCCTCCATTTTCCCTGAGGGAAAGCCTCATCACCCCCGACTGAGAAGGGTTAGTGGCTTTATCTAACTCCTTTCGGGGGGATCCTGAGTTTTATTCAGCCACTAACTAGTCTCTCTGTTCTCAGTGGTTCCTGGAAGCTGACTGCTGTTCTTCTGCTCTCTGATCCTGAGTTTCTGAATAAACCTTTTTACTTATCACTTTGTGTTTGGCTGAATTTGGGTTCTCTGTCTCTGGTCGTGATATAACAAGACCACACACTTCCAACACAAAGCTCCAACAATCCACGCTTCAACCGTTTTTTTTCCCTCTTGAATTATCACCATGAGCTTCCAGCCCAGCTCTGCCTAGGGCCGGAGCAGCTATGCATCACTCAACTTATCCAGTGTGACAGCCTGAAATTACAAATACAACAGCTCAGTGCTGGGAATTTATCATCTGTAAATGCACATATCCCTGAACAATCAGTGACTGAGCGTAACACGGGTTGAGCTGCAGTTGATGCAGCGAAAAGGACAACTACTCCCTGTACAGAGATCATTGGATTGTGGGCTAATAGCCTGAGTGGCAGTGTGCCAGGTACATGCACCTGAGGCTCCTAACCAGCTTGTGTTCAGCTATTACATACAGCACTCAGAGGATGAAGTGAGCCATTTTCCTTTCAGCTGCTGAGAATATCAACTGAGAAGCACTGAGTATTCTTCATTTTAGTTCATTTATTGATTTATATAGCCCTTTAAAACAACCAGCAAAGCACTTAATATTAAGATTACAAAAGCACAGTGAGAATCAAGAAAACATAAAGACATACAACCATGAACTCAAACAATAGGAAAGTAAGAATCATAAATAAAATGCCACCATACTACTTGATATTAAAAGCCTGTCTGAAAAAATAAGTCTTAAACTTAGATTTGAAGATGCCTGGGTGAGTGGTGGGGTGAAGGTCTAAGGGAAGCTGGTTCTAGAATCAGGGTACTGCCACTGAAAATGCACCCCAATCATTTAGTCTAGTCTTTGAAACATCTAAATGTTTTGATTACCTCAGGGATCTGCCATGTTCAGAAAGATGTAGGTGTTCATATAAATAAGGTGGGGCCAAGCCATTAAGAGCTAAATTCTGTGAATTTATCCACAAAATCTAATAAAATTATAATAACAAAGTTCCATCTCCTAGAGGTGATCAGTTGATTGTATAGATAAAAATTCCTACCGTATTCAGCAGCTTATCTGAGCTGCCTGTGAGCCCATGTTGGTACAGGATTTCAATGTGGATGATGACACTCTATTACAAGCTTTAATCAGCGTCTTCACAAGGTCTTTTGCTTTTATTCTGGGGTTGATGCATACTTTTTACACCAAAACAGTCCCATTGCCATGTTTATAGAGATAGATAACTGTTTAAAGCAGATGAATGTAGTACTTTGCCTGTTTTCTTTTAAATTCTCTTTAAATTTGTCCCACAATCATGCAGTGGGTTTAAGATGCTGCTTCCAATTGTCTCAGAAGTTTACAAAGTCATGACATCATCTGGGCTTTCTCGAATTGTTTAAAGGCAGCGTAATCTTAAAAAATGTCATTTTTAGAATTTGAATAAAGTAATATAAAATTCTCTACAAAGTATCTCTTTCACTACTTTTGGAAAGCAGAAAATAAGTCTCCGATTAATAAAAATAAAAACAAGGCCACAGGTTTCCTAGTTGAGGTAATACATTTAACAGTTATCACACTTGTTAACATCCAAACATGCAAAGACAGACTAATAACTGGTTTTGTACACTACTTTGCATCTAAGTAGGGGTCTGTGATGCAGCCCATCAGAGTTAAGCAGCAACACTGCCTCTGTGCCAGAGCTCTGACCCGTTCACCAGCTCTTTGGCTCTCATCTGAGTCCCAAGTGAAATGCAATTTGTAACAGTTCAATTATTTTGGTTCAACCACTCAGCTGAAACAAACCCAAAGACTCAGAGATACACAGATGGCACTGCCTTAACTGCAACATGGCAGGCACTTTACTGTATAAATGTTACAAATTCACAGCAGCCGCTTAATTCACAAAAATAACAGCAAACCGTGATGCCAAGGAATCATATGTTTCCTTGAAGGCTTTTGATGACTGCTTCAAATTCTTCTTGTCAACAAGAGGATCCATACTGACAGCAGCCTGAGGGTATTAACATCTTGATCTGACGTTCAAAAGGCACATGTAGCCTGTCATATGCTATCTACACGCCTGTTAGCACAACTGCCGACATTATTTCTTAGCTGAGATGAATGGTAATGGGAGGGTCACAGTTCATGATCACCTCATATTGTCAGATATCCAAAGACATCTTCAGCTGCCAGATAAATATGACATTTAATGTGCAGTCAGTAAAACATTTCTCATTGTTCTGTCATTCCATTATTAACAACTATTAAATGCGTTATTATTTCATGTTAAACCAGTTTACACACTGCTTTGGAGGCAGGCAAAATGCTAATAATTGCTAAAAATGCCACAAAGTAGAGCTTTCAGAATGGCATGAACTAAACTCTAGGGTGTTGGAAAGGATGCTCTGACTAATTGCCAAACCTTGAATTCAGCAGGAGCATAGTGGACCAGGTCTTTATCCTCGCAGAGCTGCTGAGGGGGTCACAGGATTCTGGCTGTCCAATCCACATGTGTTTCATGTGTTTTGTGAATCAGGAAAAGGCTTGCAATCACGTACCTCATGGGCGTGATTGTAAAACCTTGTATAACCCAAGATGACTGTTGCCAAGCTTGGACACCCGATCTTCTCCTGATAGCCCTTATCCTGTTTTTCATGTTCATTGATAAGACCTCAAGGTGCAGCTTAGGAGTTTAGAAGTGTCTTGGATTGGGCTCTCAGGGTTTCATTTTGCTTGTTGCACATGATAATTATCTTGGTGTCTTGTTTATGAGTGAGTGGTGGAAATAGTCTGATGGGGTTTTCGTCTGCGGTAATTTGGGTGCTCCTCCAGTCAGTTAAGAAAAAATAGGTGAAGTGAAAGGCAAAGGTCTAAAATTAGTGGTCCATCTACATTCAGACCCGCTTCAACAAGGTTTAGGAGTGCATTCATAGTTAGATGAGAAAAAGTTGCAGCTTCCACTCTAATTCATCCCAAAGGTGTTCAAGAAGGTTGAGGTCAGGACTCTGTGCAGGTCAGTCAAGTTTCTCCGCACCAAATTTTAGACCCCTGCAACCATTGAAGTGATTGTAACACCAGGATTCATTGATTTGGTGGTGTTACCCAATACTTTTAGCAATATGGTGTACAAGCTGCCAACATGAGCATCTTGAGAAGCTCCATGATTTTGGGGAGCTCAGAGCACAGCTGAGGTAGTTCAGGCATCTGATCAGGATGCTACGTGGGCACCTTTTCTTGGAGGTTTTCTGGGTACTTCCTAGTAAGGCCAGACCCTGTGGTAGATCTAGAGCTCGCTGGAGGGCTCTTATATGTTCCTGATGGGAACAATTCAATGAGAAACATGAGATTTTCAGATTAATTCTTTCAGTTTGTGTTCTCTAAACGTCTTTGGTTACAGTCTTGACAACAGGCCTTTTTATAGCTATAACTCAACTAAAGTGAAACACTTTGATAAAGTTTTAACATTAAGTTAATAAACAGCAATATAGAAAAGAGAAGCCTGTATGGCAAATATGGCGAATGTACAGTATGTAGGTTTTATTAGAAGTTTAAAAACTAAAGGATAAATGCAAAATCACTAATGGAGTTGTTCACTTTAATTTTGTTTGCAGAGCAAAGTGCTCTTAAAAACAGGTGAGAGGTGAAGTGAACTGACAGGATGTTTGCTCTGAAACCAAACAACTCCTGGTAAAAACCTTTGCCTAATGGCCATCATGTCCCCTGGTGTTCAGGAGATGCAACTTTGAGAGAGGCTTTCAGCTATACATTATTTAACTCTAAATCTCCACAAACCACCATAAAAAGAATAAAACAGAGTTTGTGTTTATTTTATTTATTTCTTAAATCCACAAATAGATTGTTTTGAATTGCGTGTTATCAAAAATGCATGACTCACATCAAACGGTAGCCATACAGTTATTGCTGCTATGAAAAGCATTGGTATTTATCACTGTGACAAGCCTTGCAAAAATTTTAACACACCCTAAAGTGTTCCACCTTTTAAAGTAATGCCTGATGGTGAAGTAGAAGGAAACTGATACATGGTTTTAAATGTTGTTCACAAATAGCAATCTGAAATGTGTGGTGTCCAAGTTGCGGAGAAATTTAAAGCAGGGTTGGATCATTAAACAATATCCAAAGCTTTGAACATCTCAAAGAAAACTGTTCAGCCAGTCATCTGAAACAGAAAGAGTATGGCACAACTGTAAATCTACCAAGACATGGTCTTCCACCTAACTGACGGGCCGGGTAAGGAGAGCATTCATTGGAGAAGCAGAGAAGAAGCCCATTGTGACTGTGGAGGAGCTGCAGAGATCAACAGCTCAAGTGAGAGAATGTCAAAACAACCATTTAACTCAACATTAGAAATATTTAAGGCAATAAATAAGATGAGAACACAACTTTATCAAAGTTACCGTAAAGTCAGTTAACACTTTTGTTACAGTGGAAACTAAAAAATCATGTGTTCACTGGATACACGCTGATGACAGTACAGGTGGAGGAGGAAGATGCTGGCTGATCATTCTGCCTCTGGACCAGTTCATACCCCCCTTTCATGCCCATCTGTTGTCATTTTGTCACGTCTTACTTGCATTTCCAGAAGAATTTCACACCCATTTACCTAACTATTGTGTATCAGTTCATTTCTCTTAATGGTTGATTATTTTGATGAATAATAGGGACACGTGATCATAGAAATGCTAAACTCGGTCTAACAATTTCACTTAGTCTTATTTTTCCTATTTTCAATTAATTCACCCTATTTCCATTTATTGTGGTACTTATTCCAGTTTGGATCATTTGACTTCAATGAAATATGACTATGATTTTGATTACTGATCAAATTGATCAAACTAAAATAGCTGAGTGACCTCCTGCTGATAGATATTAGTTATTATAGCCATACTTTCAGATTTCCTTTCATTCACTGTTTGTCGAAGCAGGTATGAGATATCCCCAGGGTGATGATGTGTGCTTGGTAGGAAGTCAGATACGAAAGGGCCAATACTGCAAAATTACAAAATGGTCAAATGTGAGAAGTATTTCCCTTAAAATTAGGCTGGGAATTCCCTGGATTTCAACTTGAAAACTAAGGTATGGATTTCACCCTTCCTCCATGTTTAGGCAAATGGATTTCCATCAAATAAAACATTGTGGAATTAAATCTTTACAACTATGTGCATAGGTTGTGTTTAAACGCTTCAATGTTTTGCCTACTTAGGAGGTCATTTAGACTAAATCTGTGAGACCAGACTGACCTGAAAACAGCTCAAAAAAAAAGGGAACCCAACCATGCAGCTCTGCATCCATCTTTTTGATCACCCAATGTAAAGATACAAAACTCTTACCTATTTTCCTATATTTATACACATACACTCACTGGACACTAATAAGTACACCTTGCTAGTGTAGGGTTGGACACCCTGTTACCTTCAAATTAATTCTCCATGGCATAGTATTAACAAGGTGTCTGAAGCATAACTCAGAGATTTTGGTCCATTTGACATGATAAAATAGAGTTGCTACAGATTTGTTGTTCAAATGATTCTCATTTGCTACTATGGGACCCCAAGTGGGCTATGGAAATATCCCACACACATGTACACTACCACCAGCTACCTGAATGGTTGAAACAGGATGGATTCATGCCTTAATGTTGTTTGTGCTACATTTAGATTCTACCACCTGAATGTTGGAGCTAAGGCATCAGACCAGGCAATGTTTTTTTTTTCAATCTGTTTTTGTTCAATTTTAAGTGATCCTATGCAAACTGCATCCTCAGTCTCCTGTTTTTAGAAAGGAGTGGCACCCATTGTGGTCTCCTGCTGCACTGCAGTTATTTTCTCTTTTTTTTTTGGATTGTTCTCTGTAAAAATCCCTTCGAATCATCTGTTTCTGCAATAATCCTAAGAGTCTGCCTGGCACCAACAACCAAGCCACATTCAAAGCAATTTAAATCCCTTTTTTCCCACTCCCGATGCTCAGTTTGGACTTTTAGCACGTCATATTTATCATGTCTGGATCTCTAAATGCTTTGAGGTACTGCTATGTGATTGGCTGATTAGGTTTTTGGATTAACAAGCAACAAAAATGTCAGTCAGTCAGTCATTTTCTACCACTTATTCCATAGTGGGTCGCTGGGGGGCTGGTGCCTATCTCCAGCAGTCTATGGGCGAGAGGCGGGGTACATCCTGGACAGGTCGCCAGTCCATCGCAGGGCAACACACAAACAACCATGCACACACTCATTCATACACCTAAGGGCAATTTAGAGTGACCAATTAACCTAACAGGCATGTCTTTGGACTGTGGGAGGAAGCCGGAGTACCCGGTGAGAACCCAGGCATGCACGGGAAGAACATGCAAACTCCATGCAGAAAGACCCCCGGCAGGAAATTGAACCCAGGACCTTCTTGTTTTATTTTTTTTGTCATAATGAAAAATGATGTTATGAACAAGCAAAACAAAACAATAGAAAACAATTTCCTGTCCAATTCTGTCCATCTCACCCATAAAGGAAGATTTTGAACCCCTCCTATCCTGTCATCTGAAGCACGCTTTCCAAATGCTCAGAGATTGGAAGGGAAGTGGCTGAACAGATTGTTATGTCACCATTAGGGAGCTGTAATAAAGTCATATCTTTCTTGCATTTTGCATGACTGCAGGGAACTCCACTCTCGCCTGTCTGCTCCGCTCACATCAGCCTCCTTTAAGTGGAGCAGTTCTGGGCTGCAGGTTTTTGCCTCGTTGCTGCCAAAGAGTGTCTGTGTGTTGCATGATTGCGCTCAGCATTTCACAGTGTTGTGGACGGCATTATAGCTGGAGAATAAAATGTCTCAGGCCTCATTAAACACCCACACATTTGGAAATTAGAAACCAGTTATTCATCATTTCAAAATGAGTAGGAAGTTAAAGCAAACAGAACCTAATTGAGATGCATGTTGAAACGAGTTCAATGATAAAATATCAACAGAAAGTTGAACGGATCAATAAAATAATTACTGGAAAAAAATATTTAATCATTTTCTTATTTGATTTATGATGGAGAGAAATATAGTCACAGTGCTAGTGCATGTTGCAGTGTTTTGGAAATTACAGTGATCCTGATAACCAGCGACAATCAAGTGCATAAAATGTATTGTGTTTCCTCTCAGCTGTGAAACACTAAAGCTGCTCTGACAGATTTTTCGCCGAGAGCCGATGCAAATGTTTTCTGCTGTATGTGTTAACCCCACTGTAAAAGACTCTGCTGTCAAGCGGATGCCATCCACATTTTCAAGCTCTGCTATGAAAACATGAACCAAACTCAGCCGCTCATTAATATTTATTGACAAATACCGATTCTGCATTTCATTCATGGTCAAACGATTATGAGGATTAGATCTTATCAGTTATAGGCTGATTTGATATGATTAGACCAAGTAGGGCTTTTTTGTTACATACAACAATAAAACAGTATTATACAAAGTTTAAAATGCGAAAACAAAACAGTAAAAACACAACACATTAAGACACAACAGTACATAAAAACAAAACACTATTCCATCAAATATATTAAAAGAAATTTAGACATGTTTACAATCTCTCCTGACTGCATAACGCCTCCTTCTTAATAAAGAGTTTCGGTTTTATTCTAAAATTATACCAGCAAGAGTTTAGCTTATATATATATATTATACAGGTAAGGAGTTCAGCCCTTCATACAGAGAAGGATGTTTGTCCTTCAGAGGTTTTGCGAAAAGCTACCTTACAGTTCCTACTGGATCATCTATGAGTTACTGAACCAGTAGCTCCAGTAGGAACCAAAAGCTCCCTGAGCACCAGAGGGCCTTTACCATGTTAGCATTTAAAAATCAACTTATGATTTGGAAGGAATTCAATTTTCTGGTTTAGTGTTTTCATTTGCTTTAGAAAAAAACAGTGATTTGATCAGGTGGCATTTCAAACCATGCTGCGATAGACTCCAAGCTCATAGACAGTTGTGCTGAAACAGATGTTATGTGCTAACTAGCTACATATAAAGCAGAATCATCAGCATACATCTGGATATCTGCACTGTTTTCTTATATACCTAGTGTGACAAAAACAAGATAAACAGTTAGAGACCAAACATGGCATGAAAGCTACAAAAAAACTGTTGTCAGTGCTGGTCTTATCTCTTCCAAAGGTCCTGACCCATGCCTCATTAATTAAGATGCATCTCTTTAATATTATTATATTTCTTTTTTGTTTGTTTTGAAGAAAACAACACTTATAACAACTAACATGAATCCTGTGCACTCAAACATTTTAGACCGAGGTTCAAATCCTTTTCATATTATAATTTCCAAACCACACAATTAATTTCCAAATAAATAACGGTTTCCTTGATAAACAAAGTTAACAATATCTAAAAATTAGATTTTTTTAAGGCTTACAGTTCATGGTGAAAAATAATCTGATTATCAAGTTTCCAGCTCTGATGCCAAACTCACTTTTTGAAAGATTTCATTACCAGCCTTCTCAGGGGGGAACAGGGCTGCAGCCCCGCTCCTCCTCATGTCTCTCTGGGTTTGATGTGAGCCTAAACGGCTACAGGGTACAACACTGAGGGCATTAGCATTCTCAGCAATCACCCAGCAAACTTTCAGATCACTCTAGTTTAAAGTGACAAGTGCTTAAGCTACAGTACAACAGGGTAAAAACAACCACCTCCTGCTAACTACTAACAGATTATGTAAGGAACAATGCTCTGCTCTCGGCTTTCATCTGGAGACGTCTGTTTCTTACACTATTTCTCAACACTATATGGTTACACCTTCCAGCTATAACACTATCGTGCCCTTTAAGCACCTTGACATTATGGTCAAGTCCAATAAAGTTTAAATAAAGTGGGAAATAGTTGGAGGATTTCCCCAGTTCTACTGCATGTGTTCAGTACTTTTTCTAAGATAGAGTTTGAAGGTTTAAAACTCAACCCCAGCCTCTGGTTTAACTACTTAAGAGTAAAACCAGTAAAGACTAATTTTGCGCTGGGACCAAACCAACCACATCCAAGGGAGGTAGACAGTATGTGCATAGCATTAAACAACTTATTCAACTCTTATTAGTGGATGCAAATAATAAACAGTGCAATTTCCATTTTAGCTGCAGGGAGATGACGCCGTGGCGAAACACGATACAGCTGAAAGATCCGCGCTCATAACACATGATACAGATTAACTTTGGAGCAACCCGGGTGACTGTTAACAGCACTGTTTGATCTCAATGGCACAAATGGATCCAAGGTGAAGAAATTGTTGCCTAATTATGATTGATGATGACAAAAGGAGGAAATGTTTTGTGCCTTTTAAGATTCGCAGCAGGAGCTTTGGGAAGTAGTAAAATTATAGAGGCCACAAATAGAGCTTTTACTAAACAGGACAAAGGAGGAGATGAACTTATGTTGCGCAATTACTTTCAGGAACTTTGCTCTAAATGTCTTGCGACACATAACTGACATAAAGGTCATTAATCGTTTAAATATTTTAAATCCTGGAGCAAGAAGGGCATGTTTTACCTTGATGACTTTTGATTTACCAACATGTGAGCCGACATCAAAACCACAACTTATTTTGTTGCATTTGCAAGTTCCTGCTTTGAAATTTGAAAACGTAATTGCCTTAATGTTTTTTGAAAACTGAAATGCACACATAAATCAGATTTTTACTCCAGACCATAAAGTCTACTGGATGTCAAACACACAAAATGTAAGATTTTTTAAGTGTTTTCAGTCTTTTTCTCAGCGCTTCAGTCACTAACATTATTTGTACCTGAAGTGCTCTACAAATGCAGGAACACATTTTAAAGCAATCTCACCAACTGGACCTGTTTGCCCCTGGAGTATTTTTTATTATTTTACTGGAGAAGTATTATTATTATTAGTATTAGTATTATAGTCTTTAGACTAAAAAATATTGAAGTTCTAGCCCCAATTAACTAATCAAAAATCTTCATACATTTTAGTTGAAAAATGTATTGAGGGGGGCTTCTTTTAGGGCCTCCTACTTCTTTAAGGAAAAGAGTTTCTTTACATCTAGGTGAAATATTTACATTAGAGCGGCACTAGATTTGCAGCCATACAAAGGATGCACATCGTGTGCAAAAATTGTCTCATTGGCTATTTTACCAGCTCTTCTCAACATTCCATGCGACTAAAATAAGATGATTGAATTCCATTCCCTGCCAATATTTCCATCTTGTTGTTTTTTTTTTTAGAACAAGCCAGATCAGCATTGAATTAAGTTATATTTTTGCCTCCATTCTTTTTCATAGCAGCTAAGTTGCTTGACCAGTTTTTCCAATTAGAGTACAGTTCTTCAGGTCATTAATCTATGAAAGACGAAGGTGCCACTATATTTCCATGTAAAGTGTAAAAGTTGCTATTCCCACATGTTTTAATTCTAATTTGCTCCCTGAAAGACCATCGGTTTATATATAATATGCTGGTCCAGAAGTCACAAACAGAATTTAGGCAAAGCATCATAGTCTCTGGGAATAAAGCAGATTGAGAAAGTAGATTTTTAATATACAACTACAACTAACTTCATAGTTTAACCTTATAAGTTTTAAAGTGCATGTAAAGTGCATTTAGCAATAGTTATTCCCTCTGTGTTAATATTCAAGCATGTATATGCTTGCTAAAATCTTTCTTTCAGCATCCACCCTGCTGCTCTTACTACTTGGCGAGGACTACTCCAACCTTGTGTGAAGTAAAAGGTGGGTGCATAATAAAAATACAATACCTTTTTTTAAGGACCCCTGTATTTTTCCATGATCTGGATTTATGATAAACAAATATCGCTCAAAAACATTTCAATGACATTTCTGGCTCTCTTAGAACAACATAAAAGATGATGACAAAGACACACTATTTTTCTTAAATAGATGTTATGGGACCCATTAAGCTAACTGCATCCCAATAACATTAGTACATAGGTGTCTGGCAATGATCCGACCCAAATACCACAGTATCGCAGAGCATATTGTACCACAGAACCTGCCTTTTAATAAATGCAGTGAACTTCAGATATCTTCTTCTAATGTTATTACATTCCCGTCAGAGAACTTCAATGGCAAATTGGTATTTTTCTGGACAGTTGAATCTGTTGGCAAAAAAACAAAGTCACCTAATCTCTGACTTATTCACACTTCTACAAAGCTGATTTCATTTTATGTTTTAAACAAGCAAAACTGACCCCACGAGATCAAAGCTTTCACCCTTCACCAACAGCCTCAATTGAGCAGGAAGGATTTTCCCCCGACTCAGTGTCTTCAATAACTCTAAACAAAGAATCTGCAATCTGCTCTCGTTACACTCAGTGCACCTTTTACTTCCCTGTTAGCCAGGGGGGGATGACCAAATGCATTTCATATGCGAGCTTCGCGCTTCACTGCCTCCTGAGCGCAGGACTGAATGATGTTCCACTTTAGAGACGATAATTTTACATTTTTAATGATTCGCTGCTGGGTTAAGAAAGCTAGGGCGGCTTATGGGGGGACGTGATGTTCTGGAAACCGTCTTAGTCCTGGAGAGCAGAAAGAGGAAGGGAAGTTCAGTGCTGAATGTTTTTGGAAACTACTTATCAAAATGTTAAAAGCAAACAAATGGATCCATGAAGGGACGGATAGGTTAGAAAATTCAGCATTTTTTCTCAAACATTTGATTGTTGGATAGTTCCACCGTGTGCTGAAATCCAGAGATTACTCAATTTCATGGCTGATTACCACGATGCCAGGATTATCTCTCGTTATTTTAAGGCAAATAATAGAAGATTACCACTTAATGGGATCAGTGAAATCAGCTGGAAGAGACTGGGGGCCCTCTCCCATAGAAAAATCAGCAAATTGCAGTTCAAGTCAGTAAGAATTGTGAACAGCTGAGGTGAAACAGTTCACCAGAGCTGTATGTCCGAGGGGAAGATTTGACACACAAATTTTGGACGCATTAAGAGTTCATTAAAGCTAGCAAAACCTTTGTAACCTTTTAAGCTGAGGTTATAACCAATTTATGTAAACACCTTTGGATAAATTCTGAGTTGCTTAGAGCCACAGTTGGATTGTCAGCTTTTTATCTATAAGCTATAGCTCAAATTATGTCCAATCTTTAAGTAATTAGCTTATGCTCTGTGCTGCCATATCCATAAGTGCAGCTCTTTTTGAAAAAACCAGGGCAAGAAAACAAGAGCCCAGGCGTCCCCGGGATCACTGCCCACTGCAGCCTGGATTATAGCACCAAAGGAATCCTGGGAAGCGTGTATTGATTTGGCCTGACACTTGCTGCCACATTTAGCTTGGCCCTGCTGACTCGCAAAGGCTTCAAGCAGTTATCTGCCATATCCTCTGCTATCTTTAAAGAGCATTGAAAAATTACCCCCATGGCACGGGAGATTTTTCATCACATAATTAGCTCAGTGCACCTAACCACAGAGCTCCTTTGACTATAAATACAGGCTTAAAGTTCATGTGCGTGGGACTATGTGTAATTAACTTGTTAGCATGAGCGTGCTGTGATGGAAACACTGACCTTCCTGAGCTACATTTGTTTTACAGATTGTGTGGGAGCTCTGCTGCATGGTTATTTGATATCAGCTGGGTGCAAAAAGAAAGAACTAGATAGTATAAGTGTCCCCGAAGCAGCTTTTTTTTTTCATCTAAAAGGTAGTTTTATGTTTAAGGTATAATTCAGGTACAGTAGGCAATAATTTTCATGTAATTCAGGGAAAAACATTAACTTTGTGGTTTACACACTTTCTCTTAAAATGTCGTCTGATATTCTTGGATCCATAATCATCGCTTCTTGACATGAGCTCAAATGGTTTAAAGTAACTTAAAAGCAGCAAATTAAACATGTGCTGTAAAATACCATAAAATTAACTTAAATGTTTGAAAACAAAAATGATAATGCGTGAGTGCCACATATACAAAACACCATCGCTTTAAAATATAGTGTGCTTGAGTCATTGCCGTGATTTTTTTGTGATATTTGTGTTGCATTGGTGTAAATACTGTAGCAGGGACACCCACTAGGTATACATGACCATATTAAAGTCGTGGTGCTGATGCTGCAGACCTGTTTGACATGTCAACAGATAAGCAGCCTAGCTTTTGTGGTGATCAAATTGTGTATTTTACGTTGTTAAATCTGTAGGAAGTTGGTTTGTTTATGGCATCTTGTCTTTTCACACCACTGAAATAAAGGTTAGATAAACAATAGTGTTATATGGGATATTAACAATCTTTTTGGTGTCACATTTCATTGCCCAGTGTCACAAGCAAATTTAAATTTATCATGCCCCATGGTATCATTTATACTCTGCTGTAATCATCTCATCACTCAGTGTTGTCGTTCTGTATGATTCCAGGCAAACTTTAGCGTGAAATCATCTAAGGCATTGCCCCTATGGAGCGCCCTTTGGCTTAAGATGACCAAATGCCATTATATTTTACTTAGACATGTAAACCATGTCTACACTCCTTCTACACTCCTTAACTTGGGTCTTTATTCTACAAATTCAATGACTAAAGTTGTTTTTGTTTTTTGTTTTTCTCATGCAAATGCCAGTTTTGTAATTGTCAGGGTAACTGTGGTAACCTCATAAAGTATCTTCTTCTTTATTTGTGTCAGCTTTAAATGCACTTGTGGGAGCTTGCCAGATGAAATAGGCAAAGACAGCTTCACAACCGCCAGGGGTGTTATTCTAAGATCAGGCTGGAATCAGAAGTTTTGTCGGTTTCAGTTAACCAGGGCGCTGCTAAATGGCTTAAGCCAAGCATCAGTGCACCCAGCAAAGGCTTTGAGATATATTGCTGCATGACAGCTAAAGTAGCTGGGCGCATCATGAACATGTACCCGGCCTTAAGAGCCCTAAGGCTTTTCCTTCTTCATGACTGACTTCTAAAGTGTTTTATCCCTGGGACACGGCAATAATGTGCATTAAGATCAAGAACAGTTATTTCAATAGTGCTTTATGTTTTATTCTGGCCTTGAATTTGATTATGTCTAGACTTTGTGTTGCTGAGAATAGCTCATATGGGGGGATTTTGTATGAGACATCTGATTTTAGGTATGTTAACACTAGCCAACAACATTTTTTTGCAGTCAGAAATTAATTTATTGTTATTTATTTTCTAAAATAGCTACAATAAAACAAACTCAATTTTTTGTCAAGCATGTCCTAACAAAGAAATACTCCTTTGTAACCTTCCATAGATAACAAAAAAGCTCTGATCTTTCCTACCTTCTAAAAATTTGGAAAAGGAATTTATAGGCGTTAATCTCATATATTTTCACAGAACACTAAAGATATGACATTTTGATACAATGTAAAGTAGTCAGTGTACAGCCTGGATAAAAGTGTATGTTTGCTGTCCCCTCAATATAACCCAACACACACCAACTAATGTCAACAAAAGTGAGCACAACCCTAACTGCACATGTCCAATTGCTCCCAAAGTGTCAATATTTTAGTGGTCACAATTGTTTTCCTGCATCGCCTCAACTCTCTTGGGCATGGAGTTCACTAGAGCTTCACGTTACCACTGGAATCCTCTTTCTCTCCTCCATGATGATGTCACAGAGCTGGTGGAGACTTGCTCCTCCACCTTCCCTTTATGGATGCGTCAGAGTTTCTCAATAGGGTTTAGGTCTAGAGACAGGCTTGGCCAGTCCAGCACCTTTACACTCAGTTTCTTTAGCTAGGCAGTTTTTGTCTTGGAGGTGTGTGATGGGACCTGAGCCATGGGTTACAACATTAAAGGCCAGTAAGAACTTTCCTGGAACTTTCAAAATAAATCGCATTAACCTACTTCCAGCCCAGCCAGGAACAGAAGGCAGACTTCCCATGATGTCACTGTTTGAATAAAAACCCCGCGTTCCATCAAACAGATCACTTTCCATGCGGATTACAGACGGGAACCGGACAGTAAAGGCACCAAACAGTGCTATTGTCTTTTTGCTGGCGAGCAGACATAACTCTTCAAATTGGATCCAAGAGTGTCATACGATCACATGCAACAAAGTTAAGTAATAATTTGCTGTTCGAGTATCCGGAATTCATTCATATAAAGGGTGTAATAAGACAAGCTGGACTTGGCTTTTCTTCTGAGGCCTCCAGAAGCAGCCCTAATCGAAGCAGATTTCCCCACGGCCTGGAAAAGAAGGCAGGGACCGCATCACACGCCTTCTTGCGTGTATGTCCAGGTTGCGAGCGCTACCCCTTCGCATTAAGGCCAATCAAGGAGCCGAATGTGCCTTTGTCGTAAGGTTCGACCGGGCCAGCTAAAGTCCTTCCCCACAGCTACAGAGGTTAGCTGCAAGCTAATCATTTGTTTACCCACACGTAGATGTTTCCCTCGATACCCAGGACAACCTTCTCCTTAGCACTGTTCACGTAAGAAGTAGTGTTTGGACAGAGAAGATTAGTTTAGCGTTAAATAATCTAAATAATGTTCGTTTAATGACGTTTGTGTTGAGGAACTCAGCTACAGTAACTTTATTTAAAGGGTGGTTTTTAAACACAGAAGATCGGCCACGCTTATGCATTTCAACTTTTTATTAATGGTATTTGAATGGTATTCCTTCTTTTGTTAGCTCCAACCACTAACGGCTAAGAACACGTGCTCATCCACTTTATGAGTCAGCTGAAGATCATTTAATCAGAAAAGTTGTTAGTTTCAAATGTAGGAAATAATATTTCCCAAATATTATTTTACAAAACGTGATAACTAATTAAACACTATTAAGACCCATTTATTCAGAAAGGTTTGGTTCTTATTCAAAGTAATATTTCCTTAAATATTATTTTAATAAATAAAAGCAGCTAATTAAACACCGTTGAGAATTGTTCATCCAGAAGGTTGGTTTTATTCAGCAAATCATTCTTTACAATGTTATTTTACTGAAATAATGTTTTCTCTGATCTTGCATTGTGAATGGTTGTTTGAAGGTATACCAATTATTGCCTAAGTTGGTTCCAAGACTAACTCAACTAAATTTCCATACTCCAGATAATAACATTGCATGGTAATGTTGCATCACTCTTTTGGTCATGGTTTTCAACCATCTTTGTTTCACTTGTTTATATTGTACATAGCCCATTAGTCTTCGTTATTCTTTAATTCTGCTTGGTAGTTTAGTTGGGTTGTTTTAGCATGGTGAAGAGTTTGTTGATTGAAATATGTTTGACTTGAGTTGACTTATTTTTGTTAATAAATTCTTCTATTTTAAGAAATTTTGTGAATTCATTCTGTGTGTGTACAGAGTTTTTCTGTTCAATAATGCCAGAGCTTGGCTCATCCCTTTCAATTTTGTCCTAATACCACCGCCTTAATGGGCTGGTATTCACAGGACAACCCTTAAGAGACCGAAATATTATTTAATAAAATATTAAAGTATTAATATTACATATTAAATCATATATTCATATTCATAATCACAACATGTGTTTGGGGTCGTTATCATGTTGGAATACTGCCCACAGGGCTCTGCTTCAGTATGTCACAATACATGTTGGCATTCATTGTTCCCTAAACTGTAGCTCCCACTACAGCACTCATGCAGCTCCATACGATGAAACTCCCACCACCATGCATGACTGTAGGCAGGACCAATTTGTCTTTGTATTCCTCACTTGGTTGCCGCCAGACACGATTGACAAGACATGGTGGTAGTAATCCATGTCCTGTGGTCTGCTTGTCTCCAACAAACTGTTTGCCGACTTTCTCGTGCATCTATAGAATAGGCTTTCTTCTGGGACAACAGCCATGCAGGGCAATTTGATGCAGTGTGCGGCGTATGATCTGAGCATACTTATAAACTATATATCCGTCCGTCCGTCTATCTATCTATCTATCTATCTATTGTAAGGATTATGATTATTGATTAATTAATATTTATCAAGAATTATAATTTAAAATCATAATTTGGGAAAAAAACTAATTTCTTAACCACAAATCATTACTTACGAATAGAAATCAGAGATGTCCTCTGGTGTTGTGATTATGGGCTCAAAGCTCTTTAATAATTACAAATTATTAACCAAAACCACAAACTGTCACTGTTTATTCAACCACTTCACCGAAGTGAAGGATCTTCGACCTTGTTTTGACAGATAAATCACTCTTGCACGAAATAAACACAAACGCTTCTCTTAATTATATATATGAAGATTTATGGAAGCAAACTAATCCTGATATACCATTATTCTGGTCCAAACCTTCACCTAACTGACAAGCACTATTCTACACAAAGGGAATAAAAATGACCACCTAACAATAATAATAAAAGAAAGATATATGCACATTTAGTGTCTATGAAGATCAAACCAGCAGTTTTATGGACAAAATGTGTAATTTGGGTTAAATGGAAAGAGAAGTCCTCCTGGGGGTGTTGATGTGTCGATTGCAGCGATCAGCTGATAAAACGGTGGAGCCACGCCCCTTTAGCCACTACCAGCTGATCGCCCCAAATCTCGAAACAAAGAGTCATAAACCTCTGAGGCGGGAACTCAGTGGAAAAACTCCAGTAATAAAACTAGAACAAAAGAGTGGTCGGGCGAGGCCCAGACCAGAGTTGCTTTGAATGAAAAACTTTTAAAAGTCCAACTTCTAACTCCTGGCTGATTTGGGATCAGCCAGACAAAACATGAACCTCGCACGATCCAGCAGCACTTGCGCGGCAAATCAAAACACAGCTCAGCATAAAACACTTCAATCAGTATTGCATGCAACAAGTTAATACCTTAGATTAACTACTGGTGATTCTAAATCACCTTAACTATGCCTCATCCTGCCCAGACTTCTAAATGCACCTATCCGGTTTAATATAAAGAAGAACAAAATTACTTTGACGTTGATTTCTTCTCTCCACCGGTTGAGGATGGATCAGGTCTGAAGAAAAATGAGGGGGGGGACCACGTGGTCCATGATCAAATCAAGAAAAAAAAAACGATAACTTCTCATCCGTCCAGGAGGGGAAAATTATGAAGAACCGTTAGTCGACTGAATCAACAAGGAGGGAACTAATCTCAATGGAAATAAACCTCTGTGGGTTGTCACCTGCGCCGGGTGTCAGCGCGGTCTTCAATCGCCAAATAAACCTGCTGATCTTCTTGTATCAGACAGATTTCAAGCTTTCAAGCTCTTCCGGGAATGGCTTTGTGGAGCAAAAGTTCACCTGCGAGCTTTTGTCTCTCCAGATATGCGCCTCCGATGCGCTGTCCTGTGAGACACGCGGGAAATGCCAATGACATTTTCCCCCTCGGCCGGTTTATACTCTTGGTGACGTCAGAGCTGCGACGTCTGTTGAGCTGCGCACGTCAAAAGGTGCGACCAAAATGGATGATATTGGGACATCTTGGCCAGGCCCTTGATGTCTTCTTCAGAGGAAAAGCAATTCTGTCTTCAACTCTGCCACCTTGGTTTATTGATAGGCAGAATACAGATGATTTATTGTGTCCCTTGTGTCTCTGCTCTGTTCTTTCTAACCCCCAGTCGGTCGTGGCAGATGGCCGCTCATATTGAGCCTGGTTCTGCTGGAGGTTTCTTCCTGTTAAAAGGGAGTTTTTCCTCTCCACTGTTGCTACATGCATGCTCAGTATGAGGGATTGCTGCAAAGTCAACGCCAGTAACTGTCCACTGTCTCTACATGCTCATCCGGGAGGAGTGAATGCTGCAAGTCACTGACTGGATGCAATCTGCTGGGTTTCCTTAGATAGACAAACTTTTTATCCAATTTGAATAAATAACAGAATCTGACTGCACTGTTCAATGATTCGGATTAATTGTAATGCATGTACCTGACTTTTGTGAAGTGCCTTGAGACGACGTGTTGTGAATTGGCGCTATATAAATAAACTGAATTGAATTTATGTCACTTGTAAATCACAACCAGCACTTATTGGAAATTCCTTCAGCTCCTTCAGTGTTGCTCACAGCCTCCTGGTAGCTTCCCTGACAATTTTCAATCTTGCCTTCTCAGCAGTTATGGAGTAGTTTTGTTTTTTGTAATGTCACTGTTGTTCCATATTTTTTTCAAATTATTGGTGTCTCCTGACTGATACCTTTGTACAATAAAAACTGTTGGACCCTTTGTAACCCATCTGCAAACTGTGGTTTTATCTAAAGTATACAGTTTAGCAAGACAGATTACCTTTTTTCAGATTAGTCAAATTTACTGTAATGGATTGCAGGTGGGAACTCAAGACAGACGTATCAGTCCAAGGGCGTGCAGCTTTTTAAAAATATTTTTCCCCTAATGAGTTTGCTTTTCAGGTGAATTGAATTTCCATTCGGGGGCTGCATGGTGGCGCAGTTGGTAGCACTGTTGCAAGAAGGTCCTGTGTGTTGCCCTGCGATGGAGTGGAGAGTTGTCCAGGGTGTACCCCGCCTATCGCCACTAGACTGCTGGAAATAAGCACCAGCCCCCCTGTGACCCACTATGGAATAAGCGGTATAGAAGATGAATGAATGAATGAATTTCCATTATATATCAAAAATGTTTTAATTGAAGGATGAGGCCGCAGGTCGGATAAATGTCGATTTGGTCTTATTCTCTAGAAACGTTTGGTTGTTATCCACAGAAACCTCAAACAAATTCAAATCAAACTCCATGTCGGGTTCTGAAAGTTGCCGCTTATATTTTGTGCCTGCTATTACCTTCGCTTCGCCCCTAGGTGTCGCTTGTGTGCTGTTGGGTTTGGGCAGGTGTTTTCCATCTCTGTGATCAGGCTGGGAGGTGAAAAGGAGTATGCTGCCAGCACTTCGACGCCTGAGTGTTTTGTCTCTGTGGTAACATTCAACCGGCCAAGTTTTGAAAGATTCATATTCTTGCTAAGCTTTGACTAATTCAGTCTTGTCCTCGTTTATTTCCAGGTTCAGCTCTGGACCCAGTTCATGTAATTTTGAAGAACCTACCTGACTTCGCCTTCTTGCCAAGATTCCCAGTCAGGCATTGCTGGCAGCTATTGGACTCCATACACTCATGCTTCCCTGAGCGAAACCTGTCTGCTGCTACAATGGCTGACAAACCTGTCCTCCAGCGAGCAACACCTCTGGACTCCAACTGTAACGAAACACTGAATCAAAGTTCTGATCCCTGGGAAGGATCAGATTATCAAGTACCAGGCCCACTAAGCTTACCAGAACCAGAATCACACTCCTCCGACGAACCATCTTCATCTACAAACTGTAAGATAAACAAACACTGCAAAATCCTAATTGTTCCCGACATCAACTTACCTGTTACCCTTCCATGCAGTCTAGAAGTTCCAGTCCCAGATCCCGCCTTCACCGGACCTGTGATGAAATAAACTCTTTAAACTTCACAATCTTTCTGAGTGTTTTCTGCATGTGGGTCAGATTGGCTACAAACCAAATGACACTCCACATATTCAAAGTCGATTAGTTGGTAAACCTATGGTCATCTTCCTACTTTTAGAAGCAAGTGACTTCCACTAATAAATATCTGATTTGCTGTTATATCTCATGTTGTTATTAGATATCCCAACACTTTTAAAGTGGAAACGTCTTAACCAGTGTGGGCTCGCTTCTGTCACAGCTGAGGGGTTCTCTGCAAAAACGATTGGTGGGATTCTGTACATACTTGTGCTTGACTGGTCAGATTATCTTTTCCTCATGAGTTCCTCGGCAAGTTTGTTCAGACTCTGTAACAAAGAAAGTGGCTTATTATCACTCTCTGGAGGATCTGTGCTCTCACGTACAGTTCGGACACTGCTACTGCCTAAAAGGTGAACTGAACTGAACTTGACATTGAACCGTTTCGGAAATTAAAAGCTTTATGTAGTCATGGGAATTTAAAAAGGATAGTGAAAATATAAATATACTAATTAAAGAAGTTTGCTGCCGGAAAAAAAGCTAGAATTGGAACAGGCTGGAATTTAAGAATAAAAGTCTCACAAGACTTCTTAGAATTATAATTAGATTATGACAAAATCTTTTTCATATTTTCCTATGAAAGTAACTGGTGAAAACTTTTTAATTTTGTTTTATTTATGTTTTGTGGTGCCGACAATTGGAAAATTTTAAGTGCTAATGTTATTGTCATGGTTCCTACCTCTAGCTTGTACAAGTTTAGGTGGAATTAAGAAAATAACTTGGTTTACTGCAATAGAGCAGCAATTTCTTTCATAGTTGCAGAAAATAAATTCTACCTCATGACATAAAGAGACAAACAGGAAGGAGATATGGAAAGGACACTCCACCCTACTGCTTTCCTTTCAGTTTATTGTACTTAAAAAACTGAGAATGATCAACGTTAAGGGATGGGTTTGGGGGATAGGATTTTGGTAATTGATCTTATACTGTTGAGATTTAGATGTGGCAGTTATAAGGGCGTTCTCCTTCAGTGGTGGTTCATTCATTAATGCCACCCTGGGCAAGCTCCTCATTCTGCCACCCCTCAACCAATCAAAATGCAGGAAATAATCAGATTTTGGGAAGAGATCAAATGCAATGTAGTCCCACAAAAAGCATGTAAAATACTCGGAGCAGCAAGCAGTGGGTGCCAACTCCCTTTTGACTATAAATGCATAAAAGCAATAGTAAAAAATTTTCAGGGAGCAAATGACAGCAATGAAAGGGATAGGTCATATTTAGCTAACAGCTAGCTAATAGAAGGCCCAATTTAAAGACCTAATGCAAAAGGTCTTAGGTCTTAAAGACATAAACAGTGTCATTACTGATATTTTCAAATAATTTTTACAGATATAGTGCTATCTAAGGGTTTAGTATCCTTCTGATGGATAAATGATGGTTAAAATAGTTTCCATTTAGCGAAAAAATAAAAATAAAAACAGTTATATATCTGTTTAAGAAATAGAATATACTGCTAGGCCTGGTATTTAGCCTTAAATGCTAGCATTTGCATTCTTAAATCAGAAATTAAACTATTAGAGCACGCAGCAGAAATAACACGCTTTTCCCACAAATGCAGAAATTGGAAGAAAACATCTAAATATTGAAGGAATTGGGCCGTAACTGATATGAAATTAGGATTAAAGATGTGATAAAAGACAATTGTGACACAAAATAAGTATATTTCAATGTTAAAATTTGTCCAAAGTCGTCTGGAAATTACGTCAAGGGGGGAGTCTCCGGTCATTCATTATGTGTGCATCAATGATAAACAGTTCAGGTAGAAGCCAAGTTGCATTAAAAACAGCGTTAATATGGTGAAACGGTGCATTGCTGGTGGTGGCAGCAATACTACGACAGCAGTTAGTTTGCAATACTTTCCTGAAGTGAAGAGGATCAGAGCTGCCTGGATCCGAGCTGGAAAACTGACGAGGGACAGATGGGCTGGTCCCAACAAGCACAGCCAGTTGTGATCGGAGGACTTCTCTGCAAACTGCTTCAAACAAAAAACCTCTGAATTCACAAGAGAAACGAGTTAGAGGTCGGAATGTCTTAGAGACGAAGAGCATCTGATGGGAAAATATTGCCAAAGAAAAAGTTGTTGCTGTTGTTGCTAAACTGATCAAGGCTCAGCAGGTATAAGAACACTTCCTGGTTGCAAAAGTACATTTATATATCAGCCGGTAATTAAAAAATCTGAAATATTATTTTTATTGTTAAGAATCAGAAATTATTATTATTAAAATAAGATAAATTACACGCGCATACAATATATTTAAATAAATGTTTCTCTAATGATTCCAGTATAAAGTTAAAAATGACACACCAGGTAGTGTCTTAAATCATCCCTTGGGTCTGCTGCTGATGCTCCATGGTGCTTAGCACTGTATCTGCTCCGGTCCGGTCCGCTGCAAAGCCCGCAGGAGTCCCAACAACCATCCGCAGATCGTGCAATAGAAGCCAGCTATAAATGTGGTAGCATTTCTCAACAACTCAACTGTTTCTCAACTGTTTTGAGTGAAGAAGCTACATCTGTTGCTTAGTTTGGTGCATTTAATGTTTAATTGTTCGGTTAATAATACCTTAGTTAACCCAGTGACAGATCTAATTGATCTAATGTAAATAACTGCTAATATATACACGTGTATATATAAAAATCTGTGTATATTTAATAATATAGCAAAATCTAGTCTGTCTTTGGTGAATTATTTTGAAAATCCGGATGTTGAGCTCCTTCTGTTTCCTGGTGGTGCGTTATGATTCGTCGAGATTGACTCCAGCTGTGCTCCTGACTCCAGTAAAAATATATTCTGGTCGTCTGCACGCCACAGCACTATGTGCTCTGCCATCTGATGAAAGCTGACTTTCTTCTCCTGACTCTGCTGCGGCTCTCTCTGATAGTGACTGAAATATATCTAAAGAAATATCAGATTCTTCGCTGCTGTCTGGGTTGTCAGGCATTGTAGCAGCAGTCAGTTCATGTGCCGGGGTTCCCTTTTGACGTCATAAAAAAAGCGCAACAAAATGCAAAGGAGTAGTGTGGAAATGCCTTTTTAGTGACATTTATGACTATATATCTCAACTATTCATTTCAGTGGCATGAATTCACTCAAATATTTAAGCAATGTTTTCTTTCCATACATGGAATTGGATTTATCATAAAAATCCCATGTCATAGGCACTTTAAAGGCACTGGGAAACCTTGACAGTAATTCCAGTAATTTAAATGTACTTGCACGAAGCTGCAGGCCTTTTGATGTAGGATCGTCTGGGTTATATGGTACTGTGCCAGCACTAATGACTTCTAATTTCCTGTAAATGCAGGTCTTCCCTCTGCTGGTTGGCTGACCGAGTTTGGTGCCAAATCATGTGTTTCTTCACAGGCTGGTTACGGGTCCTGTTAGTCTGTAAGCAGCCTTTTCTTTTTTACGATATAAAAGTATTTCTCAGACCTTATTTCTGGGTAATTTGTGATTTTATTTGTTGGTTTTTATGTCAAAAATAAGAGCTACTAGGATTTAAAACTTTGAATCTAGAACCTATTCAGTGCTCTTTCCTGAAACCTTACTCTATGTACTGTTGTATTCCTACCCTATAAGAATTTCCCTAGAGATAAATATGACTTGCAGTTCATCATAGGAAGTGCTGCATTATCGCAGGGCTTTATTTAAATAAATTACGTCCTTACCTTACAGCAAGTTAGTGTTTGTTCTTAACAAATGCGAGAGAAGTGGCAAATAAGGACATTTATTTTGAGCAGTATTATTTTTTACCAAAGCAACAGTCTGGAGTAACTTTGGCCAAAAGTAGACTTAATAGCCCTCTAGTGGCCGCTGCTTTTCATGTGTAACAAATAGCCTTGCAAAAGTATTCATACCCTTTGAACCTTTTATGTGTTGTCACATTACAGCCACAAACTTTTGTGAATTTTATTAAGGTCTACTGTATTGATCCAAAACAAAACACCACATTTTTGTGAAGTGCAACAAAAATCAATATGTTTTTCAATTAAAAAATAAAATATAATCCGAAAAGTATGGTGTGCATTTCTGTTCACCCCCCCCCCCCCCCCACCCCACCCCACCCCCAAATCAATACGTTGTAGAACCACCTTTCACTGATATTACAGCTATGTCTCTACCAGCTTTATAAATCTAAAGACTGACCTTTTTGCCCAATTTTTCCTAGAAAAATTGCAGATTGCATGAAGCGCATCTATGAATTGCAACTTTCAAGTCACAAATTGCCACAAATTCTCCATTAACTTTAGGTCTGGACTTTGACTAGGACAATCAAACACATGAATAAGCTCTGATCTAAACCAATTCATTGTGAATCTGGCTTTATATTTAGGGTCATTGTCACGCTGGAAGGTGAATTAAGCTGACCAGCTTCCCTGTCCCTGCTGAATATTGTCCCCACTGCAATATGCTGCCATGTTTCACCATGGGGACAGTGTGTTTAGCGTGATTTGCACTGTTTCTAACAAACTTCTGTTCCAGGCTTAGAATATTTTTGCAAAGCTGTCATGAAATCATTTGTTGAATGAAACAAATTATCCAAAACCATATAGTTTGATAATATAAGATGTTCACAGAAAAAAAACTGAAGCCAATCATGTACATTTGAAAGCATGCATTACTCCACAAAAAAGCAAGTTCAGGGCATTGTTTTTCTCCATTTAAAGCTCTAATGGCGTTTTAGCAGCCAAGTGGGTGCAGGCCCCCCAATTGAGACAAAGTAGTTCCACCACCAGGGTTTTTCCGCTCTCTCCTCACGCTGCTGGTTCAGGTCAGCCATCATGGTGTATTGAGTGTACTGCTTGTATGGGTCAAACCGCTCGTAGGTGCTCATGGACGAGAAGATGTTTTCACCCTCCTGTGGGTCAGAGTCTGGAGGAGCTTTTTGTAGCACAAAGTCCACCCGGCCTGCATTCAGCATGAGAGCAGGCAGGTGGACTTTCTTTGTGGCTCGGGTGTATCCGGAAGCCGAGGCGGTGACGATGTGGATGCCCGGGGTGAGGAGGCGCCAGTAGTCTCCGTTTTCAGCTGGGCAGGAACAAAAAACGTTTGTATGATTACGTTTAAAGCTGGATTTATTGGGGCTTACTAGAAAAGGAATACAATAAAAGGGCAACTGATTTCTAGATTTCTGAGATTTTGACTTAGGCCAATCTTTTCAGATTTTTATTTGTAAAGAAAATGTCAAAATATTTAGGATTTTTTCCCTTCAAAATTAAGCACTACCTTGTGTTAGTCTAACACAAAATCTCAAATAAAATACATTCAAGTTCAAATGTATATGAATATGTTTCCTATTGGTGTATTTTATCATTAACACATTGTATTAACCCTAGTTATATCTACCTGTGGTAATGTCGTGCCGTATTCCTCTGACTGATATTCTTGCACCTTTTATTCCTTTTCCCTCCTCATCTTTTACCATTCCTTTGATCCCTCGATGAGCCTGGGCAACGACACCAAAATCAATGTTTTACACCTCCATGTTTTGTTTCTTATTTTGTTAATTAAGAATTCATCTACAAACATATATGTTCTTCATTCAGGTTCAGTAAATCTTTATCTTCACAAATATCAAGTTACAAAAGAAATATCTCACTGCCTCAATGAAGGTAATCAAAGCTTCTTGGTTATCCTGCCAGCTGAGGAACAGTTCCTCCTCAGGAGGGAATTTATCACATCCAAGACCCACGGTCACCTCAAAACAGTTGGTGTGAAGGTAGTTGAAGTCCTGCATACCTGGCCAGAAACAAAAAACAAACTGGTTTAAGCTTATTCCTCAAAACCTTGAGATCTTCTTCCCTTCAACAGTTTACAGAATCCTCCTTCCTTCCTACCAGGCTCTTCATCATGACTGGTCTTAAAGCGACCTCTACAGGCTCCAGTTAAAATTACAATTTCACATCTCAGAAATACCCCCTTACTTGGGTTAGGAATGCTTTTCCACTCACCGCCAGCAATGCTGGACCACTGCGCTCCATTAATGACCGTGCTCTGACAGCCAGCATGGGATGATCCACTTTGTGAGATTTCTCTGGACATTCTTTTGTGGGAATCTGCATAAGTTCTCGCGAGAAGTTTAAAAACCTAAACACACACACACACACACACACACACACACATTAGTGTGTCTTTTTGTTTTTAGTTTGTGGACTGTTGTTTCTCATATTGCTGTTACGACTAGTGAACAAACCTGTGTTTGCTGTAGGATGGTGTGAATTTGTTAAAGCACACCCTGACTGTCTTCATCTCCTCGCTTGATGAAGTGCAGCCAAAAAAGCTTAGTAATATGAAATCATGCAGATAGTTTAGGATGTATTTTGAATAAACCTTTTATGAATCTAGGTTAATGAATATGATATGAAGATGCAAGGACATTTTACCTGAAAATTGTTCAACACAAAAGCCAAAATATGAAATATGTTATTATTATTATGTTATTACTATTATTTTTACTATACTTAATGAATATTTGTCTGATAACAGGAAGTAGACTAAAGTATCTTATATAGCAACATATTATGCTCCCAATTTAAAGAAATTCAAGAACAGATAAGAAACAAAGTGATCTAGATCTATCGATCTGGAAAGGAATGCAAAGATATTTATAAGGCTTTGGGACTCTAGTGAACCACAGTGAGAACCATTATCCACAAATGGAGAAAACATGCCACAGCAGTGAACCTACCCATGAATGGCCAGCCTACCTATATTACTCCAAGAGCACATCGACGACTCATCTAGGAGGTCACAAAATAACCCAGAACAACATTTAAAGCACTGCAGGCCTCACTGGTCTCAGTTAAGGTCAAAAGTCAAGATTCAACAAGAAAGAGACTGGGCCAAAATGATTTGTGGGAAAATATTCCGTGGACTGATGAGACAAAAGTGGAACTTTTTGAAAGGTCTGCATCCCATTACAACTGCTGCAAAATTAACACTTACTTGACGTCAGAGGTGGGTAGAGTAGCCACAAATTGTACTTAAGTAAGAGCAGCATTACTCAAGAAGACGTAAAAAGTAAAGTGCTATAAAATTGTTTCAAGAAGTACATTTTTTTAAATTACTAAAGTAAATGTAACTGAGTAAATGTAACTATTTACTACCCATCTCTGTTTGCTGTAGCAGATGGAACCATAAATTTAGCTCTCTAGCAGAAACCTGGGGAAGAATGCTCGGCAATCAGTTCGTGATCTCAGGCACAAGCATATTTGGGAGGGAGCAGGACAATGACCTGAAGCACACCAGTAGCAGTGGGGGGCTCATAAAAATAAAAACAAAATTAGGGTTTTTTGTGGCCTAGTCGGTGCAGCCACAAAGTCAATTGAGATGCTACCGCAGGTCCTTTATCACCACCGGTGGCAACTTTATAATAACTCGTGCAACACCCTCTGTGTTTGCAAATACCTGCAATCATTTTTACATTCATATCTTATCTTATCTTATCTTATCTTATCTTATCTTATCTTATCTTATCTTATCTTATCTTATCTTATCTTATCTTATCTTATCTTATCTTATCTTATCTTGTGCTGTGGCTAGACCTTAAACAGGGCATTTATTGTTGAAAACCCTCCGACTGGGCAGAACTAGAGTAAATCTCAAAAGGAGAGGGGGCCAAAATCCCTCCTAAAAGACTCATTTGCAGTTATCACAAAAGCTTGATGGCAGCTTATGCTGGCAATGGGGGCACAGCCAGTTATTTTTGTATTGATTCAGGCTATCTTTGATATTAAAATTTGATGAACTGAAATAAACAAGAAATCCAAAAGGGGATAAACTACTGTACTGCACTGAGCATGTATGTTGTACATTGTTTTTCATCTCTTGTACATCTGACACTTTGCTCAACCAGTGAATGTTTTTCTGGTGAACCCTGCGATTCACACAGCCCGTTTACCTTATCATCTGGTGTTGGCGAGAACATGTTCTCTCCCCGCGAGTGTTTGGACAGATCATAAGGGTAAGAGACCATCAGATTCCCACCATGGAAGCTTGCAGAGAGAACAAACGGGATGGAGCGGATCCACTTCATAACTGCATACGTCTCTGGCGCAACCTGAATTCCGGCATTTAAAGAGTCATTCAAATTTGTATGTTTAAAGTGGCAAAAATATTTTATAATAGGTTTGTCTTTTAGACTGTGAAGAGTCATTCTGTACCTTACCAAACCAGTAATTGTTTGGGATTGGAACATGGTCGGTGCGAAAGCCCTTCTGTCTGCGTCTTCTGTAAATGATGGTCGTCAGGTCAGGGAAGTTTCTGTTCAAATCAATGTTCTGCGCGTTGGTCCGGCCGATGTTCCTAGAGTCGTATCTGTCGCCCTGTAGATTTAAAAAAGAAGTGTTTTATAATTCTAAAGAACAAAAAGAACTAATAATTTCAGTTTTCATTGTTTAATCCGAGCAGGAAATGTTTCAGTAAAAAGTTTTTCCAGGAAATGCATTAATTTTGTTCTGCTAAAAATTTTTCATGAAAACAGTCATAACAAAAATAACATTTATGGAAGGTTCTTAAAATAATAATAACAATTAGTCTGCTCACCACGCCTCCTCAATGCAAAAATGTACTGTCTGATTAACCTACAGCTACGGAGCAGGAATAACCCACTAGTTAATGATAGGAAATTCAACATTTAGACCTCTTTATTCATCCAGCTTTACTCAGTTAAGGAGGCATCAGCCCCTACAATGGGATCACCAGAATGAGAGAGAAAACTGTCAAAGAAAGAATTAATTACAGATTATGTCAGAGCGGAAACTGTTTATATGAAAAGAGGAAAAACATGGTGTATTTTATCATTAAAACATGATAAAATACCAGTAACCAGTAATTTCAGCAATAAAACTATCTTTGGTGAATGTTTCACAGTGTCCTTACACTTTGACTAATCTAAAGTCACTTCAAACTCTCCGCAAAGGTGTAACTGTAACGAGTTTTAAACATTTCATGGACGCAGACTTCCACATTCACTGCATTTGCTGCATTTGTGAAAGATAAAGGAGGAACTGGAGCTCCACCTGGGATTACAACCCTGTTTTGCATAGTTATAAACATTAACTTTTGTTCTGTCACACTCTGAAACAAAAGAAAAGTCTCTCTAAACATCACACACACCTAACTCCAGCAGCTGCCTTGTATGTTTTAAACATTCATCAGCTAATAATCAAGACTTCTGAAGGGTTGTGGCTTGTTTATTTGTGCCTTGTGGCATAAATGCTGTGAAATGGTTTAAATCCTTAAAATATTACTTTAACTGAAGGATTTACTCCCTTTGTCTACACAGATGGCTGTGAGCAAAAGTCTGTAATTTAAAATCTTTTGCGGGTAAAGTAAAAAAAAATATGAACCATAGGCAAGTTAAAGTGACTTGTCTGAAATCTATTGCTGAGGAAGTTACAATCTAATGCTGAGAACATTCAGCCAATCAGAAACACTTTGTACCTCTCCGTCCACAAATCTTCCTGCCTGAAGGTTCAGGGTAATATAAAAAGAAACACACTACCAAGTTCGCTTTCTGGGGTAAATTAGTCCCCAAGTGATTACTAACAGTGATTAGTTTTAAATTGGATATCATGCATATTTATGCACTTCTCCTAGGAGCTAACCTGCCTAATACTTTTTGGTGTGATTAACATCTAGCAAGGAAGTATAAAATATTAAACGTAAATGTATATATATCCATGGAGTAGTCACCTCTTCATCACTGTAGTTACTGTCCCCGACCCCGGACGTAGCCACCTCATATCCGTCAGGGTTCATGGAGGGTAGGATGTGGATGCGGGTGTTGTTGATGAGCGTCTGGATGTGGTCGTTTCCTTGCAGATACTCTGAGCACAGGTACTGAGCCAGGTAGATCAGCAGCTGGCCACCAAGGGCTTCATTTCCATGCATGTTTCCAATGAACTTCATCTCAGGCTTGACTACGCAGAGTAACATTTATTATTAAACATTAATATAATAAAGGAAAGTATTGCTTGAATCAGAGCTGTGCTCACGTAGTTGATGCTCTCCAGGACTGTTGGAGAACTCGATCACCAGCAGCTCCCGGCCCTCTGTGCTACGGCCGATGCTGTATGTCCTGGAAATTTCAGAGCATCGATCTTCAGTCTTCTTTAAGATTCCAATCATCTGGGAGTTAGAGTGGTAGGTGAACTGGATCGGTTCAGCAGCCTGTTCAGGTTCAGGAACCTCCATGGCCTGAGCAGCTTCATCTTCTTGCTCTGCAGTGAAGTAATGAACGTCTGTTGACACTGACTCAAAATACACAACAGAGATGGAGGTGTGCTAAGAGAAAAGTTATCTGTCTAACCTGTCTCGTCTCATCAAGTGGCATGAAGATATTCACTGTTGAAATAAAGCCATAAGAAGTACCATTTGCAATTTTCTACAAGCCATGTAGGGGACACAGAAAATATGTGGAACCAAATTGAACTTTTGACCTTCATGCTAAATGCTGGTATGTGCAATCATGCTGTGAGGATGTTTTGTTTTTCCTTTTTTAAGCAGGTACAGGGAAGCTGGTCACGATTGATGCGGAGATGGATGGAGCTAAACAGAACAATTCTGGAAGAAAACCTGTTAGAGGCTGCAGAAGACTAGGGCAGCGCTTCACCTTCCAGCAGCACTTGTATGCAAGACATACAGCCAGATCTACAATGGCATTGTTTAGATCAAATGATATTCATGTATTAAAATGTCCCAGTCAAAGTTCAGACATAAAGCCAAATGAGAATCTGTGGCAAGACAAAAAAAACACATATTTTCATTCCACTTCACAATTATGCACTCCTTTGTTTTGGTCTACAGATAAAATGCCAAATAAACACTCTGGGGTTTGTGGTTGTAATTTTTACAAATTTGGGAAAAATTCAAGGGGTTTAGAATACTTTTTCAGGGGTCTTTTTTCNAAAATTTGTGAGCTTAAAATGCATTCCAATGAGACAGAATATTTGTGTGTGGAGTGAAGGCTCCAACTGACTGGCAGAGGACAAAACAATTGTTAGGAAGAAAGTTTTTACTTTTTGCTGTGTCCACAATCTTTAACTAATATTCCAGTTACTAAACATGTTTAGCTTTTGTTCTGTGAAACTGACATGGTTAATTTAGTTAAAGTTATAAAACTTTTGACAGACAATGTGTCAGAGATGGCAGCATAAATAGGGATATTATGTGAAAAATGTGAAATATTTCATATTTTCATATTGGGGCTGCACGGTGGCGGAGTTAGTAGCACTGTTGCCTTGCAGCAAGAAGGTCCTGAGTTCGATTCCTGGCCGGGGGTCTTTCTGCATGGAGTTTGCATGTTCTCCCCGTGCATGCGTGGGTTCTCACCGGGTACTCCGGCTTCCTCCCACAGTCCAAAGACATGCCTGTTAGGTTAATTGGTCTCTCTAAATTGCCCTTAGGTGTATGAACGAGTGTGTGCATGGTTGTTTGTGTGTTGCCCTGCGATGGACTGACGACCTGTCCAGGGTGTACCCTGCCTCTCGCCCATAGACTGCTGGAGATAGGCATCAGCTCCCCCGCGACCCACTATGGAATAAGCGGTACAAAATGACTGACTGACTCGTATTTTTCAGTTAAACCACACGAGAACTGCTGAAGCATGTTACATGCACAGGATCACCAAGGTAACGATGTAATTTTCTATGTCCGGCAAAATAATAAGAGCTAAATAAAAATTTTTGAGCAACAGTACACTAACATCATAACCTTGACAAAGTTAGTATTTTCATTTTCTTCTTTCAGTGTCTTTAGGGAAGCCATACATCCTGATCCCTTTCTCGGACCGACTGGTGCATCCGACTGGTGCATCCGAATGCACCCCAACCAACCATTATCTCGCAACCTTATAAAGGGTTTATGTAAATATACATTTATATATATATATATATATATGTATATGTTTAAATATACAGTCATATTCAATATATTAATATATATTGAATATGACATATTCAATCTTTAATCAGGTATAAAATATACCTTTCACCCCTTTTTTCACAAATATGTGTGGTGTGCGTCTGTGGTCAGCCTCTCATGAGCCAGTACTTCGTAGACTTACCTAGACTTTGACTAGGCCATTCTAAAACATGAATATGCTTTCATCTAAACCTTTCCATTGTAGCTCAGGTTGTATGCTTAGGGTCTGAGGTGAACTTTTTCCCCACTCTGCCTGGTAGCCTCTAACAGACTTTCTTCTAGGAAAACTGTTAAAGGCTATTTAAGTTAATTACATCTATACTAAAACTAGTTTAATCTATAATTCATGCCACACTCCGATCAGATTTTCTGTACCTGTTAAAAAAAAAAGTATCCTTATGGCATGATGTTACCACCCTTAAGTTTCATAATAGGGGTGGTAACAGTATGTTGAGGATGTTGTGCAGCACTAGTTTTCTGCCACACAGCATTTTGCATCTAGCTCAAAAAGTTAAATTTTTTGGTCTCATCTGACCCGAACATCTTCTTCAACAAGTCTGCTATGTTTCCTGGATGATTTGTGCCAAACTGCAAACAGAACTTCTTAAAGTCTTTCTTTCAACAATGACTTTCACCTTATCACTCTTCCTTAAAGGCCAGATTTGTGAAATGTGTGAACTGTAGTTGTCTTGTGGACAGATTTTCAAGTCTTAGCTTTGGATCTCTGCAGCTTCTCCAGTTACCAAAGGCCTTTAGATTGTGTGCTGATTAATCCTTGCCCAGCCTGTCAGTTTGGCTGGACTACCATGTCTTAGAATGTCTTTGTTGTGACACACTTGTTGCATTTTGTTTGATGGAGTGAACTGTGTTGTCAGATGCTGAAAAGTTTGATATGTACTTTTAACTTCTCCTAAACGTTCTATCTGACCTGTCTGCTGTGTTCCTTGGTCTTCCTGATGCTGTTTGTGCACTAATGTTCTCCAACAACAGAACAGCTGGATTTTCACTGAAGTTATACAGAGGTTATATTCCTCACTGGTGGACTCTATTTACCAATTAGGTGACTTTAGGCAGTTGGTTGCGCTGGATTTTATTTAGGGGTGTCTGAGTAGAGGGGGCTGAATACAAATGCACACTACACTTTACAGATTTTTGTATAATTTATTCTGTCACATCACAATTACGTACAGCTTTGTGTCTGTCGGTCTTGTAAAATCCTGATCAAATACATAGATTTTTATGGTAACAATGTGACAAAATGTGAACAGGGGTTTGGATACTTTTGCAAGAAACTGCAGCCAAGATGCTATGATACTGACATTCACTGAGATCTAACTGTTATCTGATAAATTTACTGTCTTTGCACAATCTATAAGCCTCCAGCTCTTAGGGTAAAAAAACTTCTCAGCTCCTCTGGCTTTATATCTGTTAAGAGACAATTTGAAGTGAGATATGTGCTCTCCCAGCCAAATTAGACAAAGTGCTTTTGAGGAGAATGAGCCCGAGCAGAAAAAAAATTGCTGTCTGATAAGACTTGCTCAGGGCAAATCGACACTGGAATGAAGATGTCCCCTTTGTTGTAGCAATAAAAAAGCAAGAGGCTAAAGCCAAAGAGTTCAACTCAGGGGAGGACCCAATTAGTTAAATATAGTGGTGTGGTTGTTAATTTTAATGCCAATGTCATCTGAAAGTGAAACAATCAGAAAAAAACAACACATTTTAATCTAAAAAGTTAACTGTCTCACTGCATTCATTATCAGCCTGCAGATCAGCCTGTTTAGATCCAACCACCAGGGGCCAGTGTGTAAGTGCAACTTGTGCACTGCGCAATGATATTAGACTTTGTGTACTAATTTATTCTATTTGTCTTCACTGCAGTCTGCCTTTTTGTCTCCATAGCATGCCATCCAAGTACAGCAGGGAGTTTTAAATCAACACTGCATCAGGTCAGAGGTTGAGCATGGGTTTCCTTTCTCCCTGCTCATGTGGAGCATCTCTGATGAGCTGCTGTCAGAAACAACACTGCATGGCACGGCTGAGTAATGATGTTTTCAGAGAGCACCGGTCCTCCCACAACAGAAAGCTGCACATGTAACAGAGAAGGGCTGAATGACAGATTGAGATCATGGAAATTACAAACAAAAAGAAATGTAGGCAGAAATATTACACAATCTCTGGTCTTTACTCCTTATCATAACAGTGTGCCTATCATGGCACAAAGAAGAGGCAGTATACAAAGGTATTCTTTAATCTCTTTAATTCCCTCTGTTGGTGCGATATTTGGAAAAACACACATGCTCGGCATGAAGCTCACCTCAGATGTTCTTGAAGTTGCTGCAGTATTACTGTTCAAAGACTAATTCTCAATTTGTTCCCAAAATGCCTAACATGTGTTTATGCAAAATTAGCTGCTGTTTTGTGTAGCTTTGACACACCTAATGTAAAAATATCCATCCTCTCACCGTATTTTTGGCTTTAACCTGCATGAACAGGAGCATGTCCATGATTGCAGCAATAAGTGCATGCAGGTAATGCACACTGCACAACAGCACTTTGTGCTACTTTGTGGCGCCCGATAAGGGAACACCAAATAAATGTGCCTGCATCTATTAAGAAAAGACTTCTGACTGAGACGTGTTTGCAGGATAAATATTGCTGTTGGCCTTAAAGCATGTGTACGGAACAATTACATGCTTCATTGTTGTGACAAAAATGGGCCGAGGCAGCAACGGCTGCCTATTCAGCCTGAGAAACCCCCCAACACTGGGAGGAGAAATCTCACTGGATACTGTCCGTCTCTTTTAGCAGGCTGTTAAAAGCTATGGACATGCCAAAGAGTAGGTTGAATTTAAATTATCTATCATAGGGTTTAGCTTTCCATTACAATGGCTTTAAAACATCAGCACGTTCTCAGTGTCTTCCTAATAATTTTTTTGATTTTTGAAGTTTGTTTTTGTTGGAAGGAAAGGGGTTGTGCAAGTATTGCATTCTATTTTTCTAATCAATAATGGGAGCCAAGCATAATAATCGGGCAAACTCTAAGAAAATGCCATAGCTGCAGTAAAATTAGCAGATGAACTTTGTTGAACCTGAAAATATCAATTAGTGTGATCAATATGAGAATTACAGGGTCATACCAACATCAGTAAGAAAAAAAATGAAACAATAGCAACAAAAAAGTTTCGGCTGAAAAACTCCTACATGAAGAAATACATTTAGATTTTTTAATATTAACTGACACCATTGCATTTTGTGTTATAAAAGGGTTAGTGCCGGACGTCAAAAATAAAACACTGCCTCCTAAAGGTGATACCTCCAAATAAATCCCAGTGTGTAATTTCATCTCAGTATAAATCCAGATGTTCTGTTAAGTCCTCACAGGTTTATAAGAGAACATTAGTGAACAAACAGAATCATGAAGACCATATAACACAGCAGATGGGACAGGGAGAACGTTGTGGAGAACTTTATATAACATTATTCCAAACTTTTGCAGCAGCTCAGAAAATCTGTCCTTCATGGGAAATGGCTGAAAAGGAAGCCATTGTTAAAAGAAAGACATAAGAAGCCCCGTTTGTAGTTTGCCACGAGCTATGTAGTGGACACCGCAAACGTGGTAGAAGGGGGTCTGTTTGGTTTGGCCTTATTGGACCGAAACAAAACATTTGCCCTAAAAGCAAAATGCTATATGAGGCAGAAAACTGACACCACACTATCCCCTAGTGGCAGCATTATGCTGTGATTATGCTGTTCTGTAGCAGAGACAGGGAAGCTAGACAGAGGTGATTGGAATTTGAATGGAGCTAAATGCAGGAAAATCCTGGAAGAAAAGCTGTTACAGGTTGCAGGAGGCTCACCTTCCTGCAGGACAAAAACCCTAAATGTACAGTCAGAGCAACAATGGAATAGTTTCCATAAAAGCTATTGGGGTGCTAGAATGGCCTAGTCAAAGTCTAATCCTTCATCCCATTTCGGATCTGTTGCAAGAGCTGAAAACTAATGTTCACAGATGTTCTACATCCAATCTGACTGAGCTAAACTGGTAGGAACTTGCAGCTATATACACAATAGGTGTTTTTACAAAGTATTGACTCAGTGGTGTCATACTTTTCAGATTTTTACAAAGATTTTTTTTTCTTCACATTTCTAAAACCAAGTATCATTTTTCTTTCCTCTTATAGCCACATCATCAGGAAAGGAGAAACTGGTCAGAGCTGATTGGAGTATTGGAAGATGTTATGTTGATCTAACACATGACATCTCATGAAATACATTAACCTTTATGGTTTTAATGAGTTTAAATGTGTAAAAGTTTGAGCAGCAGCTCAACTTTTTTTCCACACTCCTTCTCATACATGGTATAATTCACTATGATGGTGAGCTGGTCAGGTCGTGCTGCAGCAAAACATTATCCAATTATGACACGTCTACTTCCATGCTTCATAGTTGACTTGAGGTTCTTTTTCTGGAAGGCTTTATAAAGTTAATCCCAAGCATGCCATCTGGTGTCCAAATAATTACATTTTAGGCTTTAAAGTTTATGGTGTTGTTGCTCTTAACATTTTCTCTGGCAAACTTTAGTGAGACCTTCATGTTTTTCCTCAAGAGCAAATGTTTCCTCCTTGCATATCATTTTAAATAATGCCATTATGACATTTTAGGGTTTCTGGGGACTTCTACTAGCATCTTGCGCTCAGCTTTCAGAGTAACTTCCATAAGCGTCCAGACCTGGAAAGATGGCAGTTGTTTAGAACGTCCTTCACTTGTAGACCATTTTCCGTACAGTGGAATGGCTGATTGCAAATTATTTTAAGACACAATCCCTTTCCAGACTCATAAGCTGCTGCATTCTTCTGTCTGAAGACCTCAGTCCGCTCTCTCGAAGCAACATGGTGTTCGCTGTCTCTTCAACAGTCTGGAGTACACAGAATCAAATGTCCAAAGCTTAAATAGGGCAAACCCCTTTGAAATGCTCAGGAACAATGTTCTCATTATGTGTGCCTGATGTCATTCCCCTGTGTGTAATTTTAGCCATGGCAAATGATAATAAATGTGGGGTCATCCTAATTTCTCCCCAGGGATTTCATCTTTAGGCACATTATTCAAAAAAACTAAAAATGTAATTTCATCAATTTTTTTATTAATTTTTCTAGTTCTGGTCAAGTTGCCATGAAATTTCCAAATATGTTGGGAGAAAAAAACACAGACTTTCATAAGGTGTCCTAATCTTTCCATTTCGATGTTTTGTGTTTGTTGTTGTTTTTTAGTGAAAAACTAAGCTGCTCCTGAGCCGGTTTTGTTCCAACACCACATGTTAAAGCAATGGTTTTAACAGTGTATAAGAACAAATGACAGACAATTATGATCCAATATTGCCTTCTCTCTTCTCCTCTTCCTCTCTGAGGTTCATCGAGACATTCTTTGGCAAGAAAAATCTTCATGAGAGGAATATGAGCAGAACTGATACCCGAGTATCCTGTAAAAAGAGAGAAATCTCGGCTCCTGTTTGGAGCTAATTCGTAAATGAACGAGTCTACCTTTGAACTGTAAAAGGTTTGGTTGCTATTTATCCATAAGAAAAATCCCACCATTGGCACACGAGTACTTCATGCTCGTTGACTTGGCTTTTTTGATATTTTAATATTTATTTCTATTATTTCTTAAATATATTTAACACCACTCCCAAATCATACATGGTGAATGTGACATTACAGAATCGGGATGACAGCTCAGATATTTGCAGCACCTGCTGCACTGAATTTGAAAAATCTCAATGGCTTATTCATGTGGAACATTTAAAATGGCAGCATTGTATGTCACAGGTTAAAGTTGAAACTTATACACAAAAAGAAACGTGATCAGACCATTAGCTTCAGCCCTTTGGGGAAGTTAAAAACAGAGTTAGTTTAGAATACAATATTCAAATCTTCAAAGATCTTACAACACCCTTCAAATCTGTCACACAAAAATGGATGGCACGAATTCACACCTACAAAGACATGACTGTCTAACACTTCACATCATCCAGCCCACCATAAAAGGTTGTGGGAGCATCACGCTGCAGGGATGTTTGTTTTCATCAGGAAAGGAGAAGCTGGTCAGAGTTGATTGGAAGATGGAGTTAAATATCAAGCAATCCTGAGAGAAAACCGGCAAAAGACTCGAGGCTGGGGCAGAGGCTCACTTTCAGAATAACGACTCTCAATACAGTCAGAGCTACAATGAAATAGTTTAGATCAAAGCATATTCGTGTGTTAAAATGGCCTATTCAAAGTCCAGGCCTAAATCCAGTCGAGAATTTGTGGCAAGACTTGAAAATCATTTTTTAGAGCTTTAGCTATTTTGCAAAAGAGAATGCATACATTTTAGTCATTCAATGTGCAACTCTGGTTTATGCCACATAAGACTAAATATTAATTCTGGGTTAATATAAATGAATGCCACACTTTTCAGGATTGTAACCATGTATACTTTTTCTTTAACTTCACAATTATGCACCACTTTATGTTGTCTGTCACATGAAATCCCAGTAAAATATATCGAGGTTTGTGTTTCTAATGTAACAAAACGTGAAAAAGTTCAAGAAGTATGGACAGTTTTGCAAGGTGCTGGAATATCGTACCTGCCGTGCATAACTCCACTGGGATCTTTAGTCGATATTGTTTTCTTTTATGCAAGATGTTTAATTTAAGCAGATCATGTTTATGCATTTGTTTCAGGCAGAGACCTACTTCCATCTCTCATGTAAATAATCCCAGATTTCTTTGTGAACAGCCAACAGATGTTTAAAGATTTAGAAAATGACTATTGCAACCATTGTTTTGTCTAGTGGAAATCCACTTTCATCCTGGCCATGCTCTAACTAATGATAATAAAAATAATATATTCATTGATATGGCGGAAAAATATTAATTGAATTCTTTATAAGAGCTTTGTGACCAAAAAAAAAACATAAAATCTTTTTTAGTGAAACAAAACTGACCTAAAATCCTGAAATTCATTTAGACAGCAGCAATACAGCTGCTGAAGCAGATATTAAATCTTTATTTTAATTTTTAATAGAGCAAGCTAGAAATAAATAAATAACATGAGTATACAGAGGAGGAAAACAGTTTTTAAATGATAAAAATGATGAAACATTAAAACAAACAAAAAAAATCAGTCCTGCTATATTGAAAGCAAAATATAAAGATATCATTAGCAGCAGCAGATGGCTTTTGTACTGCAGAGCGCCGATGGTGCGGTTAATTCTTCTCCCTCAGGCTCAGTCTCTGGGGATTTGTGAGTCCATATCTTGATTCATGACCAGCGGAGGTGCAATTGAACATTTTAAGAGGAACCAGGGGTATACAGTGGAGAGTCAGCCGTAATAAATGGTGTTCTTAAAAGCCATTCATAGCCTGTCCTGAACACACTGGAATGAAGACGGATTGGTTTTCTTTGCCGTGGCTCATTTCATATCCAAATGAAATCCAGGAAGTCCATTCATCCCCCTTAGGAGATAATAAATTGGTAGAGCTGTTGGCTGTATACATATACCATGAGCTGACCCACCTCTGTGCCTACAGTGAGTTAGCCTTACCTATTTCCTCCACAACACCAATTAATTCCCCTCCCTGTTTAAAATTTGTACTGTTTCACTTTCGGATAACTCATACTTTGCACCTATTACATTTACAACTACAGTCACATTATCTTCCATACTTTATATGCAAATGAAACAATCATTCAATACAATTACTCTTACACAGGATTGATTTTCACTGTTGAACAGGATGACACAGTAATCTTTCATCTCTTTCCTATATATGCTGTAAATAAACACTGATCCTCATTGTATACATCGGTTATAGATCTAATGTTTTGCTGATCTTTCAGCCTATGGGCAATTATGCCCTTTTTCTCAGCACCAGTAACACTGCAGCTGTCCCCAAGAGGGCTAATGTGTTTTACCTTCCTCTGTGATTCCACCATATGAACCAGCCTCTCTGTAGAAGTGAACTGCTTCCTTAAAGTTCATGTGGCACCAGATTTACCAGAAAAATGAAAAGAATGAATCCTAATCAATATTTTTCTAGGCTTTCTGGATATTTTCATCAGACTTTAACTGCTATTTCACTCATTTTGTGTCCAACACAACCTAATCATGATAATGTATTGTTCAGTGTCAAGATAAAAATTTCGGTTTTTGGCAGCTGTCCGTTTTCAACAGCGGAGGAATAGAACTTGAAGGCCAAGCTTTTAGGAAATGGGTTGGTATTGTGGGGTCTTGTCAGAATTATGGAAGCCTTTTTAGAATCACCTTATCAGTGGAAAAATCCTATTACATATCTGTCCGATTGCCACACCAAAGGTATTTTTCAGAGATTCCACTAGAGAAATAAATTGTGTTTTGTGAGAGACTTCTGAAAACATGCACCTAAACTCTTTATAACTAGATTTTTCAAAGGTTCTGGTTCATCCCTGGTGTTCTTCAAGTCTCAGTGATTGTTAAAGCAGAATTAAAGATGATGATACATCTGTCTTTAATTGGTTGAACAAGTAGAAGTGGGCACAAATAGAAATATTTCAGTTTTCAGGCAGTATTCTTATGTATTATGTCCTTCTAAAGAGATTTGTGTTATAAACTTCACTACATCAACACCTGTATCCGGTGTTGTCAGGTCTATTAAGATGTGTTGTAAATCAACGGAGCAATAGATGATCCCAGATCTAAACAGGATGAACTAAAAAGAAAAGAAAAGAAAAACAAAGAAAAAACTAATCAAGAAAAATAAACAACTAAATCAAAAATCATAAAAATAAATCAGGGAAAACATCAAAACAAGTGATACACCATATAATACTGCATAAAAATGCTTTTAAAGTGCGGCCAAGCAGTCTTTCTGGTCCCAGTGGAGTAACATTAAGTATAGCTTCCACATTTTCTGAAAAAAAGTTAGGGCTATTTCTTTTACTATAGCAAATCTGTTCTATAAGCATCTTATTTAGCCACATGGTGGAAAGATGGCGGTGATTTTTATTTCCACTTCAACAATATTAGTTTTTAGCTGCAACCATGCCTGCTGTAAGAATCTGTCTCTGGGGAATGGGGAGAGGCCCCATCCCATTAGAGCAACCAAATATTGCCAGATTACTATTGAACTGAATGTCAAAACCAAAATGTTTAGAAAACCAATAAAATATATTTTTTCAGTAATTATACAAAACAGGACAATGCCAGAACAGATGTGCTAAAAACATCAATGCAGACGAGCAGGCAGCATGACGGTAAGTGAAATAATATTTAATAACAAAAAACTCACTCACAGGAGGAGGCAGGAACCAAAAGAATAAACGGGCAGGCAAGACAGCCAAAAACAGACATGGGCAGGCTGGCAAGACAGGCTTGGCATGAAAAACAGGACAAGAGCATGATCCAGAAAGCAAGACATGAGCATGATTTGAAAAATGTTTCTGCAAGAATAAACAGAACGGAGGTGTATATATGGAACGTGAACCAGGTGAAGAAAGGAGCCAGATTAGCTTGGAGCAGGTGAACTGAATAAAGTTAATTGACAGGAGAACAAAACGTAGCTGGAGCAAAACAGAGACTCTTGAACACAAACTAACAGAAACTAGAAAAACATGAAACTAAAGCATAACCAGATCCAAAAACCAAACTTGACAAAACATGAACAAGACGACAAAACTAAAGCATGACCAGAAGCATGATTCAAAATCTAATAAATAATAATAATAATAATAATAATAATAATAATAACAACAATAATAATAATAATAATAATAATAATAATAAACAGAAGAACGATTCAAAACCTTAACTGTGAAAAACATATAAAGAAAAAACCCGAAACCAAAACCAAACAACCCCAAATCATAACAGTCTTATATCTTACTCAGTTTAGTTTTGGAGTAAGATTTAAAATTGAATTTGTTTATATTTAGAAATTTGATTTCTTGTCAACAGCTTTCATTCTGTCCTTCATTTGTGGCCTGGAAGTGTTGGATTTGTACATCGGAACCTGTTGATTTAATGTCTGAGTAAATGAGCGGCTGTGAAACGCACTGCGACTGATGTTGATCATCATTCTAATTGCTGAAATGGTTTAACAATAGATGCATAGTTTGGTATTTCTATTAAAAGATGAATGTAAAGAAAAACCCTGTTATCACGATGATGTAGCCACACAAGGTTCTGTAACACTCAATATTTAACTTAAACAGTCCTCTCTATCAACCAACCTGATCATTGAAGCTGCAGCAAGGCGGACCGAATGAGCTAACCTCACTGTGTCAGGATCTGTCTGTTAGATTTGTGTTTGTTTACCTTCTCTCCTCAGTCAGGTGCTTTTCTGTTCATTTTGGTTTATTTAGATTCCTTCTGTTTCGTTTTGTTGTTCCTGGGTTACGGTGTTAGATGTGTTTAGTTATATCCTTATGGATCTGGATTCTCCATGTTTATGTTCGTTATTCTTGTCATTGTTTACCTGTGTTCTGGCCACCTCCCTGTTCTCCATGTTCATCCCTCGGTATTGTTTAGGTTCCCTGGTCCCCAGCTGTCTCACATTCTCCTGATTAGCTCCTCTCCCAGTTCATTGGTTCACACTCCACTTTCCTCAGCATTTAAGTTCTCTGGTTTTCGTTGTTCACCACCGGATTCTCTGCTCACATCCCTAGGACCACATCTCTGTGGTCTTGCCTGGTACCCTGCCTGCATTCCCCGTGTAAGTGTTTTTCAGTTCTTAATCCATGTTGTCAACTCACTATGCGGCTCCCGTCCAACTGGCTGTATTTTGGTCCTGCTCAATCTCAAAACATTACACACTGATGCAAAATACTGCACTAATCCTTGAGGCTTTTTTTGAAGCTGGTTTACATTTATCAATCCATTGTCTGCTTCTGCTTATTCAAGATTGGGTCAAGTAGGTAACAGGTCCAGTAGGGAAACCTGGACATCCCTCTCCTTAGCACCTTAGTCTCCATTCTGTGGTCAGGCATAAATAGTTCCTCTTGTGAGTTCCCAGTGTGTCCTGGGGACCTTTTTTAAAGGGATAAAACCTCCAAAAGGAGGCGTCTCAAGAGACATGCTGATAAGAACCTTGAACCACCTCAGCTGACTCCTTCACTTTTTGGGTCAGTTTGTTCTTCACCACAACATATAACATCAGTGTCCTTATTACTGCAGATGAGGTGACAATCAAACTGTCTATCTCCTACTCCATTATACTATCATGTGTGGACCGTACAAAAAATATACTTGAAATCCTCCACCTGACTTGGAAGAACTAACTCTCAGCTAAAACTGCTTCAGTGCACGCTGAAGGTCAGTTTTTAAAGACACCAATATGGTGCCAATGTCTATCATCTGCAAACAGCAAAGATGAGACCCTGAGGTTCCTAGACCAGACACCCTCTTCACGACTACACTTTGAGATCCTGTCCATGAACACCACAAACAGGATTTGTGATAACGGACAGAACTGGTGAGGTCCAACCAGTACCAGAAACAAGCTCTTCTATTGTTTATAGAAGGATCAGACTGCTTTTTTTCAGATCCACAACAAACACGTGGACTGGACCCCCCTCATTAAGTCCATGAGGATAAAGGTGTTCTCCACCTCTCCATGACCAAGACGAGAGCCCCCCATGGTGCATTAAAAATCCTTACCTGAAAACATGTGTGAAATAAGACTTGCACATCAACATACATGTACTTCTAAAACTTACAGTAATGTGTTTATTCTTTAATGTAACTGCATTTGTCACAGCTTACATAAATGAACAAAGCTAAACTGCCCTCCAATCCAGAGACAGACATATTCTAATTAGCACAGATAGAGTGCAGAGTTGTAACGAGTGGATCTGGGCTGCATGATGGAGATGAAGTGTCTTCAGAGGCAGTGAGGTCAGCTGGATGCTGCTTCAATACTGCAGCAGTTTAATTAGAGCGCTGTATAATGGAACCCTATCTGGAATAGGCCCTAATGAGCACCTCGTCATTCTATGTGTCCTTAATTTGTTCCACATAACTGGGGCCATGAATAATCCCAAACTATGAATGATTATCTCGGGCCGATGGAATTAGGGGAAGTTTGTATTTGGGAGCTGTCCCAGCTTTGTTCACTTGCCACAGACATCGGAGCCGGGTGAGGAATGCTGCAGAAAGGTGTGGACAATGCAGTTTCTGCAAGCAAAGTAGCTGGCTTTACATTTCCCAAACACACACACACACACTTGCACAAGAATGATGGTTGCCATGGTAACTCTGCAAAAATAGTTGCCGAAGGATGGCAGAGGGTACACACAATCGTCAAAAGGCAAACCCTCTCACGGGCCTGCTGGTTTTGGCAATCTCTCAACATGTTTGTCCCCCATTCAACATCTCTCTATCTTTTGTCCCTCGTTCACTCAGACTCATCTCCTTCTCTCTTTAAACCTTTCTGTAAGTGTGTACTGTGTGTGTATCTGAAAGTGTGATCTGCTGACAGCCAGATTGATGGCTACATTTGTTGTTTGTATGGCTTTATTCCAGCAGCAGAGGTCTGGAGGCAGTTACCTGTTCATTCATCATCTTCCTTGTCCCCTGTAACCCTCCAGTCAGATTTTTCTCTATACTGACAACAATTATTTCATTAATCCACACCATCACAAACACACAAACACTAAGTTCCTATATATATTGTACCCACATTCACCCTGTTATTTTAGACAGTAACAACCCTAGAGACAAACTTTCCAGGAACAACTTAAAGACAACTAAATAATCTCAAGCTATACCTCTTGAGGAAGCTTGGGTCTTTCAGTGTTTGCAGGAAGGTGCTGCATATCTTCTAGAAGTCTGTTGTGGAGAGTGCAACCTGTTTTGCCGTCATCCTTTGGGTTAGAAGTGCCAGAGCTTCTAACCCAAAGAGTCATTTTAAAAAGAAAGCTGAACAAGCTGGTAAAGAAGGCTGCATCTGTTCTGGAAACAACTCTGCCCAAAAAATGTCCCTTTTTTAAAAGATCATAATGGAAAACCCTGAGCATTCTCTTCACAAGATTGTAATACAACAGCGTCTTCAGCAGGTTCACTGCAATACAGGCCGCTAGGAGATCCTTCCTGCCCAAAGCAATCTTTTAAGCAACTTACAACATTTAATTTGTCAACATTTACGTTCATTTTGCTGTGGAATAAAATATTTTTTAACTAAAATGATTTTAATTGAATCTCTTGCTAAAAATTACGACATTGAACATGTGTCGCTTTTATCGGTTGCCAGTAACATACTATGTATTTAAAATGTGATGTGTACTGGCAGGTTATTGTACCTATGCTGTAAACTGGCATATATGCTAACACTAATACACCTACCACTCAGTAAATTTCATTTCAAACTGTCTGTTTGCTGCCCTCAGGCTAGAAAATGCACTGTGTGTGTGTAATGCTTTTCTTTAAAATGATATACTTTAGAATGTTTTTGGTTTGAAGTTATCACGAATAAGTGAGTCAGCATTTTGCTTGGGGCAATGTGAGTATATATTTACCACAGTTGGCAGGATTATCTTGCAACACTTTTGTTTCATTTAACTTTTTTTACCTGAACTTTCCAGTTCTTCTTTCCATCTTTATTCGCTCTACTATCTCCTTTTTAAGGCACTTTTTATAGCAACATCAGGGGATTAATTATAAATCCAGCTTATGAATCCAACATCAGACTCTGAGGTCTCCACAAGCTTTGATAGTTTAGGAAGGGGTATTGCCTTCAAGGTAGCATCAAGTTACAAGCGGAGAAAGTGCAACGTGAACATGGTAACATATTAAGTAGCATAAATAATGTTAAACTGTGTGTTTCTGTTTGTGTGTGTTAGTCTAATTTGAGGCCTTTCTCACAGACAATAATCCCAGAAAACATCTGGCAACAATTTGTATGGTTTAAGAAAATACAAAATAACACATTCCTATAACATTCATAATTTTTTCCCATGGACACGTAAATTTGACGCTAAACAGATAGCGAGCACTGTTGCGTTGCCATTTTCATAATTACTGAGGTGATACAATTCATTGTGGGACATGGCAATTTGAAAAATAGCATTCTGGTGTTTGGGAAAAATAGGGAAAAAATTCAATCAAGCCTTTTTATTTGATTGGAGCATGGATGCAGCTGTTAGTTGGCTGACAGTCTAGAAGCCATCAACATGGCTTCTATTATTTTTCTGGCTGGATATTTTACCACTCTCAGTATCAAAATAGGCAGACTTCATTTTAATTGGTTGTTTTGTGGCACACATCCAGCTTTTTCGCATAGTCCATAAATGTTCATGTAAGGCAATTTTACCCATGCTAAAACCAGTTTTTAAGTGTGTTTGGGATCATTGTCCTGTAGGAACAACCAGCTTTATCTGTGCCTCTATCATGAAGCTGTTGATGTAAGACAAATTAGATGAAGTGGAGGTATTCCTTCTCTTTCTTTATTATTTTATCCTATTTGTAAAATGCACCAGTACCACTGGCAGCAAAACAGACCAATAGCATGATGGTACCACCACCATGCCTGGCAGTTGGTACAGTTATCTTAGATTTTAAAGGCTCACCTTGGCTCAATATTTGGCTCATTCGACCAGGGTCTGAGAGGGCTAGCCCCCACTCAGGATATAGTGATACAAAACTTATTTCACTGCTGACAGCGGCACTAGTGTTCTAGCTTTTTCACGTACATGACAGGCTTGAGCCTATGTAGTTCCAAGGTTGCTCCTGTACATCCAAATAAACGTCCTTTCATTGGAGGATGACAGTTTTGGTCAGATGAGTGTCTTCAAATTTACCTCAAACCAACAGCTAAACAGTTATAATTTGGACACAGTTGAGTGTTCTAACAGGACAATGATCCCAAACATATGTCAAGACGGGTTATGGAATGGATAAAAAGATTATTAAGGTTTTGAATGGCCTCAACCCCATTAAAAACTGATTTAATTTGAATATGTTCAGTTTTCATAAGAAGTGTGGTCAACTATCCATCCAGAATTATAGCAGAAATTTGTAAATGGCTTCAGAAGGTGGATAGTTTCTTTGCAATTAACTACCATATTTGCCACTCATTTCTTTACCATTACAAAATGTCTCCACCAATCTCTGTGAGTTTTAACTTTTCAGCCACTAAACACCTACCTCTGGAGTGCGCATTAAGGCCAGTTAGAGTCAGTCTATCCAGCCAAACATGGATCTGCAGAACGTGAAGGCATGACACTTAAAATATTCTATCCTTTCAAATATTGTGTCTCAGTATTTCTTTGCGACTGCAGTATCACACCCACTTCTTTTATTTAAAAGATTTTTCTTTGCAGCACTATTGGCTTTTATTTTTTCCAGAATTTTTTTTGGCAGTAGTTGGACAGGAAACAGAGGTGGAGAGAGACCGGAAGACATGCAGCAAATGTCACTGGGGCTGGACCTTCAAGACTCAAACCCAGGACTGCCGTGTTGAGGAACAAAGCCTCTTGTACATTGGTTGCGCGTTTAAACCCCTACACCACCAGCGCCGTGCCCCACCCACTGATATTCTATTGGTGATTATGATTTGATATATTGTGCCACTCTGCTCTGCAAATTGCTAAGAGGCATTTCTCCCAACATTTGTGGGGCCGTATGTATATATTTCAGCCTTTTAATGCAAATGTCTGATTGGCTCTGTAGCCAGCACTACTTTTAGAGTATATAGAGTAGAATATTTTAGAGTTACTTCCTTTTTAATGTGATTGTGTTGCACTGTTTAGTGTCCTGGTTATGGTAAACCTGGTACGCAGGAATCCTATATTATTATTACCACTGTTTGCCCTATACTTGAAAATAATTAGTTATGTTTAAAAACAAGCAGAGCTCCTCTTGAAATGGTGATTAACTTTTCTGTTATGTTCAATATACTGGATCTGTAAGCCAGGGAGGAATTTAACAACTCAAATTTGAAACTGCTCTAATGCACTGAGGGAGCGGGAGCGCACACACACACACACACACACACACACACACACACACACACACACACACACACACACCACACAACACACACACCACACACACACACAACTCCTAGGGGCAAATTAGAGACCACAATTAAGAAAAACCTCTGGTCAGGAACTGAACTCGGGACCTTTTTGCTACTAGGCAACAGTACTAACAACCATGCAGTTGTGCAGCCTGTATAAAGAAATAAAATATTAACAAAATTGGTAAATTGTAGCAATCTTTGGTGTGTGTCCACAGTTGGAGCTTTTTTAAGAAAGAACCCATTTGCATTTCTTCATGCTGAAATAGCCCCAGCTTTGACTTGGTCTAGGCAGCTGGAGTTCTCCGGCTGGATGTCTTCCTTGTGCTTCTGGTATGAAAAGAAGAGAGAAGGCTTTACTGCTGTAGGAAAACCTTGGTGAGTGAAAGTGGGTTTGGCTCCTATGAAATGGTAGTATGGTTACTTGAGAAGGAAGTGGTTTCATAATAAATTTACTAAATGTTTTTAGGTTATAAATGCACAGCATTTCCTACTAGGAAAGCCAAATTTGTCTTTGTTGCTAACATTAGGATACTCACCAGTTTATTGGGCCGATGAGGTGTCAGGATTAAGTGAACATATTTACAATTAGTTTTTGTTTTGCATCAGTAAGAACTAAACTCTCCACTGATAAACTGTCACCTCTGCTCTAATCTGTAGAAAACCTTTTCTTGACAGAAGCCATTCAGGGTCCTGTAAAATGGCTCAGTGGGGGCAGAGGTGGCAAAAGTATCAAAAATGTTATATGCACACAAGATAGGCCAGATTTCTATGGTGACACGTCACTGGCAAAAACCCGCAAGTGTAAATGAGCAAAAAAGAGATCCGCGAGAGGGGAATGCAGTTCCGTAACAAGGCAACCACTCGCCTGGCAGTCAACTGTGACTGTTATATAGACATAAAAAAACAAGAAGAAAGGACATGCTAGTCAGCTAGCCTTATCTTATGTCAAGTTTACAACTACGTGCTGACGGCAGACAGCAGCGGCAATGTAAAGTAAGTTACAAAATATTTTAACTGAATTATAAACTGTGTTACACCTAATATGCACAGACAGTTATGCAGTGTAAGACATACTGTATGTAACTTACCTCCTGATGGTCTGCCATGAAGCTGTCTTAGCTCTCCTACTACCACTGCTTGTTCTTCCTCTTCTGACGGCCAGTCACAGAGGACAGGAACTGTAACCATTCATGTGTAGCGATATGATGTCGACTGGACCCGCCCACCCACTCCCAAAAAGCAGCAGCAGCTGCTCGCACGAGGAGAGAAAACCTCGCTCTCATTTACGCTTGTGCGGATCTCTTTTGCTCACCCAGATCTTTCTCTTTGCTTTTGCGGATCTCTTTTCTTGCCCGCTGGATATCATTTACGCTCCCGGGTTTTTGGCATTGATATGCCACCATAGTTTTCCTCTTTTGCTCACAACCTGCCCTACGAAAAAATTGCTATTTTGCAGATTCATGACGAATTCTTGAATGTCAGAAGCTTGTGGTTTTTAGGTTGGCACAAAACAGAACACATTCGCTATGAATTATTCTTGGAGCCAACAACATCGTAGTTTTCTTAAACAAGATTGTGGATGGGGAACAGCTTACTTTTCCAAATCTGTTCCGTTGTCATCTGGAATGTTAGTTCACTATCTTCATACATGTCACTGTTAATGTTTTCTGCTCCCAGTGGATGCCTTCTCTCTGTGCAGTTGATTTTCCCTCTGTTTTGTTACGACTGTTACTTCATGTCGTTGTTAATACATGTAGAAGAAACGAGCCAGTTTTGAGATCGTAAGGAGTAGAAAGTACAGATAAATGTGTTCAAAAGTAGGGAGTGAAAGTTAAAAGTCATCAGAAAAATAAATACTTCAGTAAAGTACAGATGCCTATTAAAGCTACTTAAATACAGTTATGAAGTATTTGCACTTCCCACCTCTGAGGAAGGGTTAGGCTATGGTGACAAGATAATACATTGATATAAATATATTACATTAACTATTAAGTGTTTTCAAGTCAGTCTTACCCCTACACCACCAGTGCCACGCCCTCAGCTACCCTCTTTACATGCAAATAAACATGTAGTCACGTCAGGGTGGGCTGTCAGCTGAGCATTTAACAGGTCCAGGTCCTGTTTGCATGATGTTTCTGTAATGTCACAGATGCTTTAATTTACTCGGGTCACATTGTTATTCAGGCATCAACACGGCTGAGATTCATCTGGGTCTAGTTTTTGTGGAGATATTGCAAACTTTTCATAAACTCAACTGTGTAACTTCAAAGACACAGACAGGAGGGGGCATCGAATAAATAGCTTGTTGTGATTCCGAAGCTCAGCGTCAGCTGACGGAGATGTTAAATAAATGAAAGAGCTAATGGCTCGCTTGTCCAACTTTATTAGTTTATGTGCATGACGCTGCATAAATGTGACTAGAGATTTCAGAGTTGATGTGATTTGCTTGAGTAGAATTCATAATGGGATGCCTGCAGTGGGTTGATTCAAACTCCAAAACGATACTAAAGAAATATGAGAGAGAAATTCACTCCTCTGTACAGTGTCCTAATGTCAGTTGATTAATAAAATCCCAACTGGTGAAAGTCTAATTTTCTTAAAATAAGGATCCAGTGCAGCACTAATTTTGTCAGCTGCTGTGGAGGTAACTTGCTGCTTGAGGGGAATTCACGTCATGTCAGTGGGTGGTCCCTCAATGCGTCCCATGACCGATTGTGTACCGACCGCCAAATTAATCCATTCACATGTGTCCCAGGCCACCTCTCAATGTGGTCTCAGAAAAACCGTTCGCAGTGTGTCCTTAGTGTGTTCACAGCTATATTTAGGGAAGAGTCAGAGCTGTTTTAGTGCCAGGTGTAAACAGGGCAATACAGTCAATGCTCATTGGACCAGGGCCCTTAATTCTAATTGATGGAGGAAACTGGTGATTCTCTCTGTTTGACAACAGGTAATTTATTCCAGATTCGGTGAGACCCTCCTTTTAAAGAAGCTGTTAGTCTTTAGTTGGCTCTTGCTGGGCAGATTTTAGAGGATTATGCTCCTGGGTTATGCAAACTTTAGCATCTATCCTTGCAGGGACAGACTTCCTTTCACTTGCATGCACAGTTTTGTATGCTTGTAAAAAAATGCGTGTGCCAGGTTTTCATTTGTGTGGATAATTAAATACTGTAGCAGCCACAGGGTTTCTCATATATATCCTCAGCTCCGGTATAAATGTTTTTTAAGCCTCTACTCACCATTTTATGTTCGGTTTTACGCACACACTCTTTGCCCTTCTGCATTCCCAGCTCTTCCTGGCTCCCTTCCATTCACGCTCTGCTCCTTATACAGATTTGACTTGTAAATTGTGGCTCTATTTGTGTCATGCCCAAGAGGTGCTGTCAATTAGTTTAAACACCATGACGCTGCTTGAGCAGAGAGAGAGAGATGAAGGGTGGGAGAAAGCAGGCAAATAAGGGAGACCGGAGCGAAGGAAAATACATGAAAAATGAAAATATGGGGGTGAATTCAGACTTACAGCAGACCTGAGATCAGTGTTTATACACAGAAGGACCCGAGGAGCCTCTTATGAAATGCTCACCCTCAGATACGTGCTGAACGCAGGTGAGTGGTGCCATTGATGCCGAAGAGGCTGCATGTGGCATGCCATCTAAAATAACTTTATAGCTAATGAAAACAAAAAAATTCAGATTATGTAACATTCTGGCCAGACTATGATCAACTCCTCCACACACAAGCTGTTCTGAGTAAGACTTAGTAATATTTATATCCTAAAGCCACATGCTGCATATTTAAAGATAAACATTAATACAGTAACAATCAGCATTAGTCACTTTCTCTTGCTTCATTGTCGAACCTCTGACATAACCAAAGATTTGTTGCACAACACTTGTCAACTCGGAAGGCTGTGATTATGAATCAGTCGCTTGAACATTTATGCTGGGTTTTCAGCGTCAGAATGTCTGATGGTAATAATGTATTCTTGGCTGAAAAGGAAGCATGCATTACCAAAAGAACCAGCAATCTAAGCTCGAAGTCAAAGATGCATTACACATTCTAAAAAGACTTTTTTTTTCTCTGCAGGATCCACTTGTTATTGCTTTTAACAGGAAGGAGCTACAGGAAGATGAAGGGAGAGAGGCAGCAGCACCTGTAAAAGCGCAGCTCGAACTAACCGCGTTAGTGATAGCTCTGTTCCAGCCACATGTCCCTAAAAGCCATGACAATAAGAGCACATGCACCATGACACGGATTCTGGATCACTGGAGCTAAGCACCTCGTTTCCTCTGTCATTCATAAGTGCGTCGCATGTCGCAAGTTGTGGGGCGAAATGCAGGTCCACAAAATGGCAGACCTGCCTGCTGACTGAGTCATCCCTGAGCCACCTTTCACTTCTGTTGGTCTCGATGTATTTGGGCCATGGACAATTGTGACCTGTCGCACAAGAGGTGGGTACTCCTAGAGTAAACGCTGGGCCGTGTTGTTTACTAGCATATCGACCAGAGCTGTGCAAATGGAACTGATAGAGACTATGTCTACTGATAGTTTTATAATACACTGAGCCAAGCCCAGCTTCTGCACTCAGACAGAGACCCAAATTTTGTGGGAGCTTGTAAGGAGCTGGAGTTGGAGAAAGGAAACACAGCTGTGGGAAAGTATATGCAAGAGCGAGGTTGCAGTTGGACATTTAACCCCCCCCCCCCATGCTTCTCATATGGGAGGGTCATGGGAGGGCCTCATAGGAGTCGCCAGGCGCATTCTAGATGTAATGCTGTCACAAACTGAACAAACTCGTCTCACTCATGAAATCTTGAGCACCTTTATGGCTGAGGTAATGTCAATTATAAATGCAAGGCCTCTTGTCCCTACAGTATATCCACCGGCCCTGACTGTCCTGCAGTACTTATCCCAGCAATGTGAATAACTCAGAAGATGAGTGCGATTTCTGGTCCATCTGGGAACTTCTTCTCAGGCCAGTTGCTTGGAAAACAGTGGAAACATTTCCAGCACATTGCAGACACCTTGGAAAAAGTGGAAAGGAGAATATTTGCAGACCTTACAAAGTTGTCCAAAGTGGACTGAGAGTAGGCCAAATGTTAAAGAAGGAGACATAGTCCTGCTGAAAGATTCCCAGGCCAGCAGGAACAAATGGCCCATGGGACCGATGACTGACTGATGATTTTCCCAGCATGGACAAAAGGGTATGCAAAGTGGAAGTGCAGATTGTAGAAAATGAGACTGTTAAAGTATTCTTAAGACCAGTTTCTGAGATAATTGTTTTTGCTTTCTGAGTGATTGTCATTTGATGCTTAATAGCAAAATGTGCTTAAACATGTAATGATTTTCGTTGTGATACAATGTGATTATGTCAATCTGTCTCTCTACTAAATATAGCTACTGGCTGAGCTTTTACTATGACTAACTGTATGTGCTCTCTTTAATCCTTTACCCTTGAAAACTTCTCTGTTCTTTTGTGTGTGTGTTCTGTTCTCTGTTTTCTCAAACCCACAGCCGGTTGTGGCAGATCTGCTGGAGCTTTCTTGATTAAAAGGAAGTTTTCCTTTCCGCTGTCCCTACATGCATGCTCGTTATGAAAGATTGCTGCAAAGTCAACGACACAATGCAAGCGACTGTCCACTGTCTCTACATGCTCATCCAGGTGGAGTAAATGCTGCAAGTCAGTGACTCGATGCAATCTGCTGGGTTTCCTTAGATAGAAAACCGTTTAACCAATTTGAATAATAATTAACTGTTTTGTGAGAAGATCGTGTTATTTCAAGAAAGCTTGGAAAAGGTAGAAAGTGGCATTTCTCTGAGGGTGTATTCACACCTGCCACTTCTGGTGAGCTTTAAACGGACCAGAGTTCGTTTCCCCCGTTGGTCCGGACCTTTTGTGGCACGGCATGTTGTGGAACAGGGCACATACATTCTCCGACACGGTTCCAAAATTATAAATAGAACTTCGCAAAATCTGTGTTGAATGAGCTGCTCTTGACTCTCACAATAATATTGTAGCTGTAATAACGGCACAAATATGCAGAACAGAGTTGCTGCACGCAGCACGTCTACAGTTGTTTTCCTATATTTGTGGGTTTGTGTCCCGCCCCTGTCATTTCTGTCCAATGGGAGCAATGATCATCAACCGTGTGGCTTTGTTTACAGGTAATAGTTCACTTGTAAAAAGTACAATGTGAAAACAAACTGCACCAAACAAAAAAAAGTATGCTTTTGGTCCGTACCAAACAAGCGGACTAAAGGACTTTCCTGGTGTGAATACACCCTGAAACTCTGATCAAATTGAGTACGTAAATACAAAAAAACACAATCTGTAATCCCTCAAGTTGAATTGCATCAGGAGCCATCATTTATTAATGGCTAAAGGAACCACATGAAGAAGAAACTACTGGGACAAGGATACCAGGTGCCGAGTTCTGTCTGATTGCCACCGATTTCAGTTGACCAAATTCAGTTCAGTTTATCAATACAGTGCCAAATTACAGCAAATGTCATTTCAAGGCATTTTACAAACGGTTCCATTACACATGCAGTTATATGGAATGCATTTCAGTCCTAATTCAAATAAATCCAGTTTAGTCCCAAACAATCTAATCCTCCAGTCACTTTCAGATCCAATTACATACAGTAAAGTTCAATCAAAATCATAATACAGTGCAATCAAACTCAATGAAAACCCAGCTTATTGCACCGTTTTCCTGACAGCCATCCCTCCTCCTGAGCAAGCATGCGCTCCAAATGAAAAGGGGATTGGATACAAACTTATTACTGAGAGACTATCACTAAAAGGAGGTCAAATGTGCCCACAAATGTAAAAACTTTGTCCAGGTAGAAAGCAAAACTGTTCATTAAGAGCTATGGAGAAAAGCTTCTGTCTCCTAATCAGCATTTCAGAAAAATGATCCAGTTTTTAAATAAGTTAGTAACACTACTGTCAAAATGTCTCACCTTTGTGGTTTTAGTTACAGTAATTAGCTGCATAACCTGTAGACGTTTTCTTGGAAGCTGATCCAAATGAACGGCTGCAATGCTGATCCCCTCTTGATCTTTCAATGGATCTTTCAATCATCCCACCTGTTAACAATCCTCCATTCTGCAGTATTGTACTGGAAATTTAGATAGACCAACACAAGATGCATTCAACAGTCCATCATAATTATGGATTTACATATGAACCCTTCCTCCCAACACAGTCAAATGGCTAAATTACTTAATCAGCATGCCATTCAGCTCTGCAGAGGCCAGGTAAAGACTGATTCACTTAATTCAGGTGTGTTGGAAGGTGAAGAGGTGCCTCTAAATGTTGCAGGATACCAGCTCTTGAGGACTGGAGTTGTTCAAGTTACTGACCCATGTTCAAAGTTAGTGGTGGGCAAACAAAGTCTTCAAGTCCTCATCCATGTTTTTTATATAACCCCTGTTCAAAACAACTGAATGAAATTAATGGTTCATTATAAAGACTCTTTAGAGCTGAATGACTTGCTAAAGATTTAATTTAGTCATTTAATTCATGTATGTTATTGCAGAGCTACATCTAACACATGCAGGATTCTGGCCCCTAAGGGCTGGAGTTAGGCACTCCTGGTTTAAATCAGTGTCTAGTCATGAGTTAGAATGGCCTAGTCAAAATCCAGAACCAAATCTCTTGAAGGGTGGATAATCTGATAATATTAGATCATGAAGGATTGGGTGTTGAGGATCTGTAAAAACAGTTCTATGCTCTTACTCAGACACATACAAATATACAGGGGTTGGACAATGAAACTGAAACACCTGTCATTTTAGTGTGGGAGGTTTCATGGCTAAATTGGACCAGCCTGGTAGCCAGTCTTCATTGATTGCACATTGCACCAGTAAGAGCAGGGTGTGAAGGTTCAATTAGCAGGGTAAGAGCAAAGTTTGGCTCAAAATATTGAAATGCACACAACATTATGGGTGACATACCAGAGTTCAAAAGGGACAAATTGTTGGGTGGACGTCTTGCTGGGCCATCTGTGACCAAGATAGCAAGTCTTTGTGATGTATCAAGAGCCACGGTATCCAGGGTAATTTCAGCATACCACCAAGAAGGACGAACCACATCCAACAGGATTAACTGTGGACACAAGAGGAAGCTGTCTGAAAGGGATGTTCGGGTGCAACCCCGGATTGTATCCAAAAAACATAAAACCACGGCTGCCCCAAATCACAGCAGAATTAAATGTGCACCTCAACTCTCCTGTTTCCACCAGAACTGTCCGTCAGGAGCTCCACAGGGTCAATATACACGGCCGGGCTGCTATAGCCAAACCTTTGGTCACTCATGCCCCAATGCCAAACGTCGGTTTCAATGGTGCAAGGAGCGCAAATCTTGGGCTGTGGACAATGTGAAACATGTATTGTTCTCTGATGAGTCCACCTTTACTGTTTCCCCACATCCGGGAGAGTTACGGTGTGGAGAAGCCCCAAAGAAGTGTACCACCCAGACTGTTGCATGCCCCAGAGTGAAGCATGGGTGGTGGATCAGTGATGGTTTGGGCTGCCATATCATGGCATTCCCTTGGCCCAATACTTGTGCTAGATGGGCGCGTCACTGCCAAGGACTTACCGAACCATTCTTGAGGACCATGTGCATCCAATGGTTCAAACATTGTATCCTGAAGGCGGTGCCGTGTATCAGGATGACAATGCACCCAAAACACACAGCAAGACTGTTTTGGAAAGATTGGTTGATGTACATGAAAGTGAAGTTGAACATCTCCCATGGCCTGCACAGTCACCAGATCTAAATATTATTGAGCCACTTTGGGGTGTTTTGGAGGAGCAAGTCAGGAAACGTTTTCCTCCACCAGTATCACGTAGTGACCTGGCCACTATCCTGCAAGAAGAATGGCTTAAAATCCCTCTGACCAGAGTGCAGGACTTGTATCTGTCATTCACAAGACGAACTGACGCTGTATTGGCTGCAAAAGGAGGCCCTACACCATACTAATAAATTATTGTGGTCTAAAACCAGGTGTTTCAGTTTCATTGTCCAACCCCTGTATATAAATTAACGTTCATGTAGCAGGGAGGAAAGCGTTACAGATTTCGATAACTACCATGCCAGCAGTATACCATTAGTATTACTGCTAAAAATAAAATTACAATTGAAGCCATGTTCAGTTACTGTACCAGTAATAACCTTTGAGGCCACAGAGTCTCTGACGTCTCGCTGCAGACGTAAGCAGAAGACAGTAAAACGTGAAGTGGGGATATTTCTGCCACCAAAGAGCAGTAGATAATAAATTAATCTGTACTCTCCACTTTATAAATGCACAAAACAGACTTTTTTTAGATGTCTTGTCCTCACAACATGTTGAAGGACACTACATGACTACTCATCTTCTCCACACTTATTAGCTACTTAGTTTATAATGTTAAGTAAAGTCAGCATTAAGCCTGAAGTATGGGCTCTTCAGAATGTTCTGGTTCACCTGTTTAACTTGTTACCAGCTTGTCTGGTTTATTGAACCATACTGGTAATGTGTTTAGGGGTTCTGTTTATACTTAACAGGACCGCCAAATGAATAAAAGAACTGTTTGTTCAAATTTTATCACAACAATACAGCCAACCGTTACTAGAAGAGCCTTAACTGTATAGTGCTCCTAACCTTGAATGGTATATTTTAAGCCAAACGAAAACAGCTTACAGCATCTCTGTGTGTCTGACTGCTGGCTGTGGTGTGTTTAGGCTGAAAAATGGTAATTTGTCCCTGATGGATTGAACAGAAGACCTTCTCTTGGTGAGAGAGATATAAAAATTATGAAAAATATTCCAACTATTGCTACTAATGTTGAAAATGGTGACATTTATGCTGAAGATAAACAACTGTGATGAACTGGCTCACAAAAATCACATCCTTATATTGTAGGAAGTGCATTTTAGGGAATTTTGATAATTTTTAAATTAAGAAATTTTTTCTTGTTGGGCAAAGCAGTTGGAGACCCAAATATACGAAAACATAGTTAGTAAAAATGTACAAAAAACACTTTGGCTAATTTGCTCCATTTATGCTTTTATATAGGGAAATAGAAAAGAAAATTATGAAAATCACACTTCACAATTTTGCATCGCTGCTGGTCTATAAGATAAACCCCCAATAAAAACAATGAAGTCTGCAGTTGAAACATGACAAAATGGGAAAAAGTATATGAATGCTTTTTAATGAAGATGTGTGGAGTTTTCAATCCAGGGATTTAGGTTGGGTTAGGAAGGGAGGAAGATAATTTTGCTGTTAGCTCAGGGATCTTTGCTGATGGGCCAAGCGTTTGCTGAAAGGATTTGTTGCAGCATTTGCATCAGGCTTGGGAGATGCTTGCCTGTCCACACTTATCTGGAAAAGTTTCAGCTAGTTCATCCTGAATGATCTCAACCTTTGATAATCCACTGTGCCGTGTGCTTATTAGTTATTCAGCATGTGTCCACCTGCTCCATGAGGAGGGAATGTCATTTCAGCTGTCCATCAAGCTTTTCAAAATCTGCCTACAGGTGTTCCTCAGCCTAATCTCTCTGTCTTATGAATTTTTTGTTTTCCTGCAGTTGTACCTTGGTGGCGTCCCTGAGCACGACAGCTTGTATGCCTGGACACTCAAAGTAGATTACAGCTTTGTAATATTATTGCACTGGAGGATGAAGGATTACTCATTCCTTATGCAGTCAGTGTACACCCTCTTTTTCCCGTGCCTTTTTGTGCATTGTCATACCTGAGTAAAACCCTTAATAGCATGTTGCTTGCTTAACTAAGGTTGATCCAATTGTTTCAAGCTGGTAGGTTGCTGGTTATTGGTGGTAGACTTTTCTATTAGAACATAATTTAAAAAAAGCAGGCATAGATTATGTGGAAACATAGAAAGCTGTGAGCTGTGATCTGCAACCTGCGGCTTCAGAGCCACACGTGGCTCTTTAGACCCTCCACAGTGCCTCTTCATAACTTTGGCCTATGATGAAGATCTGAGAAACGTTTTTAAATACAAAGGTAAAAAACACTAGTTCTAGCACTTTTTTCATGCAATATTTGCAGAATTAGAATTTCCACACCAGAATGCCTTTAATAATACAACGACCTCTTTTTTTATTTATTAAGAATGGGAGGAAAATGGCTCTTTGGATTGTAAAGGCTGCTGATATGTGGTGTAAAGGGAGCAAGTGACAAAAAAAAGCATGGCCCCATGATGTCTCTTGTGGTCAGAAACACTGCAGCAAGTTTTTGGTGTCTGTCTCCAAAGCAAAGCCGGCTCTGGATCAATACGTTTTGGGTTGTAGACTTTGAAGCACACTCCAGCTTAGGCTTCAGCTATCTGAGGATTTACTTTAAAAGGTGTTTCTCTGAGTATGCGTAGCCTTAAAACCCCTCCTAAGCTGCATCATCGTGAGTTCCTTAGGGAGCCCCCCTTTGTCAGGAATGGTGCCTGGGGGTGCACGATCACACACACGATTAAACTCAGAACAAAGCGCTCACAAACAAACAAACAAACAGGCAGCTCACAGCTCATTTGAGCTTCTGCTCGGGGGAGAGGCAAATAAACAAATTGAGTCTGAAGATGCATCGTTTCTGCTTTTACAAGAACCCACATGTGCGCAGACACACAGCCAAGCACAGCGCTGATGGTTTAAAATGGCAAGGCGGCAGCTGAGATGATATCGTTGCTGATTGTCTAACCCCAGATATCGTATTCCTTCTGAAAGCAAAGTTCTCAGGGCCATTTCCAACTGAACTTTCTCCGTGCAGGAAAATTATGCCACAGCTCTTTTTCCACTTTCTGATTTGATAAATGAGGAGGAGAGCAAGTAAAGTGCATCTATCAGTTTCTGCAAGGGAATATTGGCTTGGCCTCATTGTAGTGTGATTTATGCATGCATGCAGCTCATATTTTACAGACTGGTGAGTAGATGGGAAATTGAACCATGAGGTACTACTCACAGCAGGATTGAAGATTGGATGATGAAATGAGGAGGAAACATCTCACAAAAACGGAACACAGAGGAGTTGTTTTTTTCCCCTTTCTCTGCTCCAAGATGATGGAATTTGTGATTTCTATCTTGCTTCTTTAAATGCGCTGATTACATCCTGGTGGGACCATTTCTGTAAGGACTTTTGAGTCAATTTTTAATTAATATTTTTTAGACAACATACAACACGACATAGTGCTCTAAATGTGTGCATTGTGAGAAACATCTAAAAGCTGTTTTTATGTAACACACAGTTATTGATGATCTAACAGAAGTAAAACTGAATTGAAAACAAAAACCCCTCCTGCATGGATCCTTTTTGCAGCAGAGCTGGAAAACCCCCCAACTAAAGTTACTCCTTTGGTTCATCAACACATAGTGCAGATGGTGTACGGTATAATTCATTATGCTGAACAGCTTGGCAACATTCCTCTTTCTGCTTTCATCTCTGGGGACTACAGAGTGCCCCCCAGCACACAACCATCCTTCTTTATCAGTTTGTTCACTTTCTCAGAGTCTCTGGGTCTGATGCTGCTGTTCCTACAGATGGCTGCAGAAAATTACACTCTCCACCCCAATTTATGGAAGATATTGTACATGTTGATGATGCTAAAGGACCTAACCTTTGTCAAATCTCGTTCCCCTCTTGTATACAGCCGTTTCGTATTTCCACAGTGATCGGTTGTCCAGGTTATTATCCAGGTACCCGCAGTTGTTCTCACTTTTTTCCAGATTGACATATAGTGCCTGTAGGAGGTTTACATACACATCATGGCAAGAGAATGTATTCATTTTAGGCTTCTAATGATACAGTTGAACCCTTTATTTTCTCATGGTGAAAAGATTTTACAACCAAAAAAAATCAAAAAATAATTTTAAAAACAAGAATTGCGGGCAAGAGTTGGACTTTGTGTATTTTTCAATTCCACACATGGTCAAAATAAGGACAGGTGTATGCATACAGCCTCACATATATTTGTCCTTTACCAAACTGCAGAGAAAGCACTTGCTTTTGTAGCCACCCATAAGCTTCTGGAGTATTTCTGTCTGGATGTTTTACCGCTCTTTTTATTAGAAAATGTGGAGTTCATTTAAATTGTTTGGTTTCCTGATGTAGACCCGGTGTTTAAGAGTGGTCCAATAATTTTTAACAAAGTTATGTTTGGGGCAATTCCCCAAGCATGCCTGTTTAACTTGTTACCAGCTTGTCTGGTTTATCGGACTACTGATATTGTATTTAGGAGTTTTGTTTAAACTTAACATGACAAATGTTTATGCCTATATTGTAAAGCAACAATACAGCAAACCATTACTAGAAGACCCTTAACAATATAGTGCTTCTAACCTTAAATGGTATATTTTAAGTCTAATCAAAACAGCTTACAGTATGTGTGTATGTCTGACTGCTGGCTGTGGTGTGTGTTCAGGCTGAGAAACGATTTGTCCCTGATGGATTGAACAGAAGTCCTTCTGTTGGTGAAAATTATATAAAAATGATGAAAAATTATTCCAACTACTAATGGTAAAAATTGTAAAATTTATGCTAAAAACAAAAAAAAGTGGGCTGCACGGTGGCGCAGTGGGTAGCACTGTTGCCTTGCAGCAAGAAGGTCCTGGGTTCGATTCCCGGCCAGGGGTCTTTCTGCATGGAGTTTTCATGTTCTCCCCGTGCATGCGTGGGTACTCCGGCTTCCTCCCACAGTCCAAAAACATGACTGTTAGGTTAATTGGTCTCTCTAAATATACCTTAGGTGTATAAATGAGTGTGTGCTTGGTTGTTTGTGTTCTGCGCTGCGATGGACTGGCGACTTGTCCAGGGTGTACCCTGCCTCTCGCCCATAGACTGCTGGAGATAGGCACCAGCTCCCCCGCGACCCACTATGGAATAAGTGGTAGAAAATGACAAAAAAAAGTGATATACTGGCTAACAAAAGGCACATACTTATTATGTAGCAAGTGCATTTTAGGGAAGTTAATGAACGTTAGCGAACTTTATTCATTCTGAAACCAGTTTTAATGTGTGTTTGGGATCATTGTGCTGTTGGACCACACAGTAGTGTCCAAGTTTCATCGATTTAGATGTTGAATTGAGGCGGTTTCTTTGCTGTTCCACTCATTTTGTGCAACGCATCAGTTTTACTAGAAGTGAAACAGACCCACAGCATGATGCTGCCACCGCCGTGTCAGACAGTTGGCACAGTGTTAAGTTTCAAAGCCTCAAACATACTTTACAGTTGGTGTGACTTAATCTTTGTCTCCTTCAACTATGAAACATTTAACTCCAGAAATTTCGGCTTGTCTACTTTAGCAGCTGCAATTTTCAGTCAAGCTTGAAGGCAAGGCAAGTTTATTAATATAGCACATTTCTGTAGCAAGACAATTCAAAGTGCTGTACACGAAAAAAAGAGAAAGAGACATAATAGGAAAAGTAAATTACAGTGGCATGAAGGTAATTAATTAGTGGGGTCCACTTCTCCTGTGGAACTCTCTCTCTCTGCCAACTGCCTGGTTATCTCTATCTCTGCTGGAGCTGTTGGTGGCAGCCTTATCATTGTTATTGATACTCCATGTTCTCTGCTAAAGGTCGAGGCTGCTGGTGCATTATCTATTGAATAGATATTGATTAGATATTTATTCACTGATCTAATATTGATTAGAAGTGAAACATCTGGCTACCGGGTTGTTTAAACAGAAACCATCTTGCTCTTTTTTCCCAAAAAATATTAATGTTGTTGATGAAGTTCACAGATGTAGTAGCACATGCTTTTTTTCAACCATTTATTAATCATCAGAAGTCTAAAAAAATCTCATCTCCACAGAAAATCAGTGCAAAGGGTCTGCTGAGAAACACCTTGATATTGAGACCTCCAACTTTATTCAGCAGACGAATGAAACCCCTCCTTGAACCGCCACCTTAACATGGTGGAGGGGTTTGAGTGCTCGAATGAGCCTAGAGGCTATGTTGTCTGGGGCTTAAATGCCCCTGGTAGGGGTCTCCCGTGGCAAACAGGCTTTAGGTGACGGGTCAGACAAAGAGCGGTTCAAGAAACCTTCATGAGGGCTACTAAATCGAGGCACTAGACGTTGCCCGGTACGGCGGAGCCGGGGTCCCACCCTGGAGCCAGGCCTGGGGTCGGGACTTGTCGGAGAGCGCCTGATGGTCGGGTTGCTCCACGCGGGACCCAGCCGGGCCAAGCCCGAACGAGAGACGCGAGGCCATCCCCCAGTGGGCCCACCACCTGCAGGGGGAACCGTGAGGGACCGGTGCAAAGAGGTTCGGGCGGCGGACGAAGGTGGAGACCTTGTCAACCCGATTTCCGGATGCTTAGGCTGGCTCTTGGGACGTGGAATGTCACCTAGCTGGGGGGGAAGGAGCCTGAGCTTGTGCGGGAGGTCGAGAGGAGATATCGACTAGAAATTGTTGGGCTCGCCTCCAAGCACAGAGTGGGCTCTGGAACCAGTCACCTCGAGAGGGACTGGACTCTCTTCTACTCTGGAGTGGCCCACAGGGAGAGGCGGCGGGCTGGGGTGGGTTTGCTTGTTGCCTCCCAGCTCAGCCGTCTCATGTTGGGGTTTACCCCAGTGGATAAGAGGGTCGCATCCCTGCGCCTTCAGATTGGGGACAGGTCTCTGACTGTAGTTTTCGGCCTACGGGCCGAGGGGTAGCTACTTTGTAGAACAAATGAAATCCTCTTTCAATACTTCAGATTTTTTCTTAGCTACGTCATCCATTGCTCCAAAGTGTATGATAAGGTTTTCTACGGTTGGGTGCTCTTCTGTGATTGCCAGAATATTCTGAGATATCAGACACCATGTTACAGGTACCAATCATAACTTTTGTGTTTTTCCTGTTGCAGAAGTTTTTAATCCCATTCGCAGTTGTGTTGCCCACTATTAGGCTCCTTGGCTCGTTAGGGCGCTCTTTCTCTGGCAGCGTAGGAGAAGACTGCTTAGAATGAAGATTGTTCTCATACCTTGCTTTGTTCTTAGAAGATGGATCATTTTCCTGGTTTTCATTCTGTAGTGGGGCAAATCTATTTTGGAGAGGAATTCCGATTCAGGTTTGGAGGGAATGCTGACTATGAAATTTTCTGCTGGGTCTCCTTAGATAGAAAAACTTTTAACCAATTAGGATAATAAACTGAATACAACTACACTGTTTGACAGTTAGGATTAATTGGAATGTATGTACCCCACTTGAAATCTGTGTTGGACCACTTGTTTGCTGAATATTGGACCATTTACACATTGCTGGACACCACCAGGCCTTCCGAGATCATCGGCCATTTTGTATCCAGTATTGCCCGCCACTACAAATCCCAGTGGGCACTGCAGCTTGTAGGACGGGGACGTCCCAAGTCTGACGTCACACGAAGTTATATATGGAAGGCGGACGCTTTAAACCTTGCCTTCAGCTGGAGATCTCGACAGATTACCACGCAACTGAAGCATCCTCTGGAGAAGAAGAGGTCCCACGTGGAGTCTTCATTTATTCTCCTTCGTTGGCCACGAAAAGAACGTTCATGACAGAAATTCCTGGAATAAGAAGGCCAGAAATTTCAATTTTACTGATCGAAGGTGTTAGTTTAACACGTAACCAAAAAAAACACGGAGTTTCAAGGAGACGGATCGCCACCTTGTTTTTTTTTTGTTCTAGTCAACTGCTGACGGTCAGATCATATTTTTCCCTTTCGCCAAGGAGGCCAAAGGACGAAGATTGACCGCTCTTCCCGAAGTTAACCATGGACGCACGTTAACTTCCAACTATCCCCCTCCTCCTCTCCCCCTCACGCTGGTAGCCCTGAAGGATTGCTCCACAAAGTAATACCCATCTTTTATTATTTTCTTTGATTTCTTTATTAGAAGTAGTCTGGGCAGGGTAGAGAGAGATAGGATTTTTAGTGCGATCAGAATCGCAACTTATAGTCTGATGTTATGAAATTGTATTTGCATGCAACATTGTATTGAGTCCTGAGGCCGCCGCGTCTCACAAGTAGTCTTACCGGGCGAACACCGGAGCGCTGGTACTGGACTACGACAGTAACCTCATGGTGAAATTCACCATTTTCTTTGTTCCAACTTTACTGCTTGCTAACTTGCCGCCAAAAGGTTTATGACTCTTTGTCTAAGCTGAGTTTACAACTTTGCTGTGGGGGGTTTTATGACCGCCTGTGTCCCGCTGGGCTATGCTTCTGGCGGACTGTTTTCCAACCCTGTTCAACACACCACATCCCTTTGTCATATTACCACTTTTGCCATAACTGCTGGTTGATTCAATACACACACACTGCTGTTTTGCTTTATTTTGTTAGTTAGATATTTTACCCTTTTGTGTAGAACTTTGCATGTTTGAGTAGGTGAAGATTATTGAATCGGGGAGTTGATTGTATCAGGCTGTTTGATTTAATAAATTTTACATAGATAAAGAGAAGGCGTTTTGTGTTTATTTTGTGCAAAAGTGATTTGTCAGTCAAAATAAGGCAAAGTTCCCCACGTTTCGGCAGAAACGGTTGATTAAACAGTGACATTGGCCTTTAGCCATAATTACAACACCAGAGGACAGTTCTGGTTTCAATTCATAAACGAGGATTTGGGTTAAGGAGTTAATTTTATCAGATTATGATTTTAATTATAATTCTTGATAAATATTCAATTAATCAATAATCTATAATTACAACATCTGTATGATTCAATTGAATTGACTTTGTAAAGTGCCGTGAGCTGGCGCTATATAAATAAAACTGAATTAAATTCAATTATTTCCTGCAGGCTCTCTCCTATCATTTGTTGTGACAACAGCTCGCTGTCGAAGTCTCCTTTTCTCAAGGGAAAAGGGATAATTTCTCTATATTTCTGGCCATTCTGAGTTATTTAATTGCTGAGATCTTCCAGTGAGTCGTCTTGATTGAGTTTTTGGCCTTGTGTCTAAAACATTCCAGGGGTGTTCTGCCGGTGGATTTATTTTCTGCGTTCTGTTTGCTGGTTAAGTCACTGAGCTGATTGTCACCAGCTCAATGACTTAATTCAGGCAGAGTTGAAGCTCAATGACTTAATTCAGGCAGAGTTGAATTATCGCTGTACCCCATATTCACCTCAACATTCACTTCAAGTCAATGGATTTTAATCTCCAAAACAGCTAATTTCTGTGAAATTTTGTCGAAGTCCTGTGTGGTGAAGGAAGGCATCTTGTGCTGATTAGCTGGCGTCGACTTGTCCTTCTTTCGGGTTCGATTCGAAATCCTTAGGAAAAATAAAAATAATAATAATCCTCGGGAGTCATTGGTATGAATTAGTTTTATTCCAACTTTTCCGTAATTTTACGGAAGAGATAAGAGATAAAAAGTTAAGAGTAAAAGAATGCAAGCAAGCAGGGAGCGGGAAAGAAAAGCGTCTAAGCAGACAGAGAGGCAGAGGTAGCAGAGCCTCAACTCTACTCAACCGAAGGTGTTCCTTTCTTGGTAAGGACGCTTGGTAAGCCCTGTTTCACTCACTTCACTCTAGTTAGTTGCACTGGTTACATTGCTCCAAATATTGGTGGGGGTATTTTCTACTTCTCTACAGTGTTTCTCAGTGGAGCAGTAGAAAAAAATGCAGCATTGCATCATCACATTTTTGATGCCTCAGCTATGTCTCAGCATTTTGTGCAGCATCAGTAGTTGCTGGAGCAGCATGAAATTGGCTCAGTATATTCACATTCTCCAGAGGGCTGCTTTGAGTCCTTGTTCAACTTTCAGCTCCGTAGTGTTTTTAATTGATTCTTTTTATATATCTATTGAATGAGCCCTGTTCTTTGTACCACTGCAGCACAACGTTTCTTTCACTGAAGTGTCTTAAGGTGATGTATGTGGGCAGATTCACTGAAAAACTGCTTTCAATTAAATGTTTTATATTCAGTATTTCCTATTAATGCATAGTATTGTGATGTTTTCTTAGTGACCGTTTCAAATTAGATGTGTTATGTTGAACTGAGGGGCTGCACGGCAGCAAAGTTGGTAGCACTGTTGCCTTGCAGCAAGAAGGTTCCGGGTTCTTCATGGAGTTTGCATGATCTCCCCATGCATGCATGGGTTCTCTCCGGGTATTCCGGTTTCCTCCCACAGTCCAAAAACATGATTGTTAGGTTAATTGGTCTCTCTTAATTGCCCTCAGGTGTGAAGGGGTATGTGCGTGATTGTTTGTCCTGTATGACTCTGTGTTGCCCTGGGATGGACTGGAGACCTGTCTAGATCTGTCTAGTGTATAACCTGCCTCTCGCCCGTGGACAACTGGAGATAGCTCCCTAGATCCCCCACAACCCTGTGCAGAAGAAGCAGGTATAGAAAATGGATGGATGAATGTTGAACTGAACACCTTCTGTCCATGTGTATTTTAATAAATGAATGTGTTGCAGATGTATTCCTACACCATTTTAAACACATAACTATTTTTAGTGGTGACACTGTATTAGACTGGTGGACAAAAAAAGCCAATTTAACTTAAACTTATAACGAACATTGGGTCACTTTAAATTTTCGTAGTTAGCACTTTTTCCTTGCCTGCAAGAAGGTCCTGGGTTTGAATTCGAGCCTAGAGTCTCTCCACGTGGAGTTTGCATGTTATCCCTGTGCTAGTGCTAGTTATCCATGCATGTGAAGTTAATTGGTCTCCCTAAATTGGCCCTAGACATGAGTGTGTGCATGCATGGTTGTTTGTCCTGTGTGTGTCCAGACGATCTGCCTGGGTGGACCCTGCCTCTCAGCCAATGACCGCTGCAAAGATAAGCGGCTATAGACAATAAATGGAGGGATCCATGGGTGACTTTTGTTCATTTTTTTAACACAAAAATTAAATTTAGACATTTGCTGAAAAGCCAAGCCAATTTGCACACATTCAGCATAATTTGACTGTGAGGGCAAAGACTATTTGAAGTATTAAACCAAAGTTGGAAAATTGAATTTAAAAATCACAGTTTGTCTAGAATTTCTTATAGTATTTGATTTAATTCAGTTTGGTTTATTTATGTAGTGATATACAACAAATGTCGTGTCAAGGCACTTTACAAAACAGACAGATCCAGGTTACTTACAGAAATACAGTATATAGCCAATTCCTATCTAAGGAAACCCAGGCGATTGCATCAAGTGACCAATGTTGCAGCAATCCCTCCTTCTGAATGAACACGAAGTAACTGAGGAGCGGAGAACTCTCTTTTAACTGGAAGAAACCTCCAGCAGAACCTGGAGCAGTGAGAGGCAGGGGTTTACATAGCAGCACTGAAACAAAAAAAACACTGAAGCCCTGGTTGAGGAGTACTTTCTAAGTTAAAGAAAAAGTAAAAAATAAATAACAGTAGTAGCTCCTTTCATGGCTTCAGCTGGCAGAGGGACACAGAAATAGCTCAGTTGATGGCCCCTTCCAAGAAGGTGTCTCAGCTGAAGAGAAACACTGGGCTAGGTGTAATTTATGAGCACTCAGATCTCTTATGTGTGATGGAGCTTGATAATTAAAAGTTTTATATGTGAGAAGGATTATTTTAAATTCTATTTTGGATTTAACGTAGAGCCAACAAAGGGGAACTGAAATTTAAGAAATATGATCTCTCTTTTTAGTATTTTTTTCTTGGTCTGCTCTCGGTGGAGGACGCACCTATTTTCTCTCCCTCCCTCTTGCCTGCTTCTGCACCTGCTTTTGTCTTTGTTTTTCTCAGAGCCTTACTTTAAATATCTTCCAAACTTAGAAATTATGGATTTGGTCAGCTGGTCTCGCAACGCAATTGATCAAATTTTTTCCACAGGAAGACAGGGTAAAGGAGAACCCTCTTGCCCAGCCGATACATTCTTCTCTGGATACACAATGGATTCCTGGCAACAGTGGAAGATGTGTGCCTGACTACGGTGTCGGTTGAGGATGCAGAAGACGTTTTTAAAATTTGGATTTGATAAAGGATTTCTGCTTTAGGGGCCCGGCGGTTTCCTGACGTATCGAGTGAGTAAAAAAAGGGGTAGCTGTTCAAAGCATCCCAAGCTGCCTGCGATGCTAGATGCAATCTGCGATCAATGCTCAGACTGAATTGTTTAAAAGAGCTAAGCCGCAAGCTTTGATTGGGTTTTGAACAGAATCGTAGCCTGGAAGCGGCTTTGGACTCATAGGGAAAGGATTTTAATCATGGAGAAGGGTTGTTTGCTCGAGAACTGGGGAAAACCCCGAAATTTTGGATATTTGGATTCGCAATTGAGAGATAAAGTAAAAACTCTTAAAGTAGTTGGAAATCCCAACAACTGCTTGAACCAGAACATTTATTTTTTTTTTAATCTGGTCTCCCAACGTGGCCTTGGCAACTTGCTAAGTGGCTATCGACAAAAACTCCTGATTATGTAAACATGGTGCTCTTTCCCCGACCCCGAAAAAGGTGACCCAGCTAAGACTTTGCGGCCGACTGAGAAAACTTCCATCTCTCTCCTCAAGGACAATGGCGCTCTATCTGTGTTGACAGTCTAATTCTTGCACACACACTCAGTTATATATTCACACCCCTAGGATTCCACCGCACTCTTGCAAAATCTTTTCTTCTTGTGTGTTGCTTAGCCCTGCACCTAATTGTGTGATTTCATTACTTTTTCATAGATTTTTAGTTTTATCAGAAGGATTACCAGCGAAAACCAAACATTATTAGTAATAGAAAATTTGTACTATAGCTGCTCTGACACCAATGATCCAGCTTTCTTAGTTAGACTACAATGGACTGTTATTACTTAGTTCAACTTCAGTACCAGTAAAAGCAATATATTATTAGCACCTGAAAATGTGGATTAAAGCTGTTTTGTACCAGTGACTCAGCTTCCCTAGTTAGAATTCAGTGGAATGATGAGACTATCAATATTATCATCTTCTTTTAGCATAAGATGCTTTATTATTAAGAGTGGCTTGGAACCAATTTCTACCAGTAAACCTGGAAGGATTATTAATTATTATTACTCCCAAGGATTATTAGTGTCATTTGATTTGTTTTTCTGTGTTTGATTTTCTGTATCATTGTAATGTTTTTCCTCATGTCCAGTGCTTTGAGTGCCTTGTTGCTGAAAAGCGCTATACAAATAAACTCGACTTGACTTTTTAGTTTTCATCAGGACTGTTGAAGCAGCGTTTTCGATCAGCTGGACACTGTTGACTTCTCAGGTGACTACTAAGTCTGGAATGAATAAAAAAAAAAATTATGTCCTTAGATTATATATACATTCTGGGGGAAATTTTTTTAAATAATTATTACAATAATAAGATATTTCAGAATATTTCCAAATAAAAAAACAAACACAATTTGTCACAAAAAATCTCAAGATATAACCAGATTAACATCAGATAAGGTCGACGTTTCATGCATTTGTAATAAATCAGCAGCATGTTTGGCTTGCTGCCTAACTTACTATGCTGTTGTACCCATAGAGTTGGTTACTTTCACAGGACAGCTTTCTTTTTTAAGAGGAGTTGGGAACTTATTTATCGGCATTTTACAATGAAGACATCATTAGGCAATTTTTTATATCTGCTCTAATAGAAATACTGGGAAAGCTTTTAATAGGTCAGCACATGCAACCTCTCAGAGGCAAGCAGACAGCATTTGATGGGTGATGGTAGTATTTTTAAGCCTCAATTTCCAGTTTAGTGGTATTTTAAATTTTAGAATGTCATTGATCTCCATATCCATTTTCTCTGGCAATCAAACAAGCTAAATAAAAGTAGAGATGATGGTGGAAGCACTTAGTAAAGGACCTGATTGTGTTTGCTGTGTTAAAGGTAAATGCGAAGCTAGTTATGTTTAGCCTAATCTTGTCCTTGGAATGAGTCACTTTTTCTTCTTATTACTTAATGTTTCGCAGAGGAACACAATTTCCTTCAACCCTTCATAACAAGGCCCAAACATATATACTGTCTCATACTGTTATAGCATTTAAAAAAGGGATGCATCGTTGTTATCCCAAGCATTGACTAATCAGTATCAGGGTCACTGTTAATAGTTTTCCCCCAGTTGTGCAGTAACACTGCAGCCATGGAAGAAGGTATTATGGAAAGCATTTTTAAACTGAAGATATTTCTGTAATTAGTAGTAATATGGCTTCATTCAATGATAATCATAGTACAAAGTAAACAACAAGAATACATATTTTCTTTACAACACTTCGGAGCTGCTGGGCTTTACATGTTAATAATGTTAATGCACTTATGGTATTAAAAAGGAAAGTTCTGATGAGGGTTCTTTTGTCACAGATCCCGATCAGAGACAGCCTTATGTTTCTGAAGATGTGTCAGGCTGACCACATGCAACTATAATCTTTTATAAACCCAGGTCTTTCTGCTGCTGACAAGGTTTGCCTGATGAGCCGCTGCAGGCTAAAGCAAGCATGTTTCCTCTATATTTGCTGTAACTTATGGATATTTTGGCTCATTGTTTGGCCCATGCACATAAAACTTACAAAAATCATTGCTGTTCAGCTTGATAAATTAGCGCTTTGCGTTAAACATCATGCACTCTACCTAGCTCACCCCTACAGAGGAAGCTGTTTAAGTACAGCATTCAGAGCTGGTCATGCCACACAGATAGGGAACTGCAGGTTTTACAATGAACATCACTCTGAAGAGTGAAAATTACTTAAGCACAGACTCCCTATACATTTAATTAAAATTTTTTAGCAGGTTTGAATAGGTTTGTGAAAAAGTAAATTAGATATAAGAAAAGTTAAGGGTTCTCTCAGTTGGCTTTGCTCAAAACATTAGTGAAATTACCCACTTTTGCCTTTATACTCTGGACCTTGTGCTGAAATATGGCATTGCGTGTAAAGATATAACACTATTTCTGCATAACCCTGACATTTTTCTAATTACCTATGAGTTTAATTTATCGGAGTACTCCACACCTGAAAGAAAATTTCATTTTAGCAAATACATTTTAGAAAATTCTGTACTAAACTTTAAAGAATCTGTTCTCTTTTTAATGTCCACATTATCACAGCAAAGCACTGTGGAGGGCAGTAAATTTGTTTCTTCCCTTTCCCAAATTGATTATCTTGTTCATGTGGTACTTCCTCATTGCATGGTGCATTGTAGCCCCTTTAAAAAAAGGAGGTAATTATTCATAGGAGGCTGGCTCTCTGGTTTAATTCGGAGCTGCGTATTTTAAAGGAGAATCTTTGAGAATAGGAGAATAAATGGCATTCTATAAAGCTAGAGGAGTGCCACTTGATCTGGAAAAACAGTCTACTTTTGAATAAAAAAAAACACTTCACCAAACAAGAATAGCTTATTTCTCATCACTAATAGAAGATAATTAGAATATTCCTTGGTTTCTTTTAAGCACAGTTGACAAAATACACAGTCATGGCTTTGTTGAGCCATCCATTTCCTTAGCTCTCAGCAGTAAGGACTTTACAGGATTCTTTATGAATTAAATTCATTCTATTAAAAATAGAACCATTAGCATCCTCCCAAACATGATTACTTCATCTTCAGTAAGTAAGACAGCATTGGAGGTAACTTTAGAACTCGATCTGTGTGTTTGGACTGCTTTGATCCAGTGGAGCTTCCTAAATTGTCAGATGTATTAGCTTAATCTAATCCTTCAATTTATATGTTAGACCCAATCCCATTCAAATTATTTAAGGAAGTGTTCCCTTTGATTACCAGGCCCATTTTAGATATGATTAATCTATCCTTAATAAACAGATATGTACCAGAGGCTTTTAGGGTTGCTGTAGTTAAACCTTTACTTAAGACATGTTCTCTTGATCAATATCACTTACTAAATTACAGACCTATATCCAGTCTTCAACTTTTATCAAAATTCGAGAAAATAGTTGCTAATCAAGTTTGTTAGCATTTACACAGTAAGGATCTGTTGGTAGAGTTTCAAAAAGTCAGTAATGATATTCCAGAGTCTTTGAAAAAGATACTGTTTAGTCAACTAATTAATGTGGATGGCATTAAATTGACATCTGGTAATAAAGTAAAAAACCTTGGTGTTATTTTTGACCAGAACGTCATTTAAATCCCATATTAAACAGAATTTCTAGTTTTTCATTCCTCCATCTCTGCAACATTGCCTTAATTAGAAATATCCTGTCCAGGAGTGACGCTGAAAAACTAGTCCCTGCATTTGTTACTTCAAGGCTGGACTATTGTAATTCTTTACTATCAGGATGTCCACAAAATGCAATTAGAAGCCTCCAGCTGATCCAAAATGCTGCACCAAGAGTTCTGATGAAAATTAAAAAAGATAGATCATATTTCTACTGTTTTAGCTTCCCTTCATTGGCTCCCTGTTAAATCCAGAATATAATTCAAAATTCTCCTCCTCACATATAAAGCCCTTAACGATCAAGCTCCATCGTAAATCAGAGATCTGATTGTTCCATACGTTCCTAACAGAGCACTTCATTCTCAGACTGCAGGTTTACTGGTGGTTCCTAGAGTCTCTAGAAGCAGAACAGGAGGCAGATCCTTTAGTTATCAGGCTCCTCTCCTGTGGATCCAGCTCCCAGTTTTAGTCCGTGAGGCAGACACCCTGTCTACTTTTAAGGCTAGGCTTAAAACCTTCCTTTTTGATAAAGCTTATAGTTAGAGTGGCTTAGGTTATCCTGAGCTAGCTCTGTAGTTATGATGCTATAGGTTTATGCTACTGGAGGACATAATGACCCACTTTCCTTCACTCTTCTACATTCTCCTACTACTCTCCAATTTTGCATTACTTGCTATTATTTCAGCTTTTAACTTTATGTTGTCTCTCTTTTTTTGTCTTCCTAAAGGCTACACCTGGCCTGGCTTTGTGTTAAGCTGCTACACCTTCCTGGAGGGTTGCATCGGCTGAGGTACTAATGCCAACAGCTTAATATTCTCCTTTTACAAATATGCACTTTGCCCTGTTTTTCAGTGTTTAATCCTGTATCTCTGCTAGACATAGCTGTTGGCTGAGCTTTTGCTGTGACTAAATGTATGTGCTCTTTCATACTGTATACTTGAAAACTGGCTCAGAGTTTATCTGCTTAGCTACTTTTCTCTCCTACATGAAGCCACTGAAAAAGCTACTACTGTCTTTACTTTTATTTCACATAGAAAGTACTCCTAGGTTAGTGCTGCTGTCTTATTTTGTGCATATGCTCTGTTCTCTCAAGCCCCCAGTCAGTCATGTCAGATGGCTGTTCACAATGAGCCTAGGTCTGCTGGAGGATTCTTCCTGTTAAAGTTTCCTTTCCATGTTGCTACATGCATTGGTATGAGGGAAGCTGCATAGTCAACGACACAATGCAAGTGAGTGTCTACTGTTGCTACATGCTCATTCAGGAAGAGTGAATGCTGCAAGTCACTGAGATGATGCAACCTGCTGGGTTTCTTTAGATAGAAAACTATTTAACCAATTTGAATAATAAACTGAATTTGACTGCATTGTTTGATAACTAGCAACAATTGGAACTTATGTACTTGAATTGGAATCTGTATGATTCGATTGCGTTGACTTTGTAAAGTGCCTTGAGATGACGTGTTGTGAATTGGCGCTGTATAAATAAACTGCATTGAATTCTCATGAGTCTGAGATGTTCAACAGGCTTTCAATATTTCTAAATCCAGCATGTTCCATAACAGAGGCTAAGCTCAAAGCATAAAACAGCACCACTTTGCTGTACTTCATTCAGCCCTCCTGTTATCTATTGATCTCACTCTCTTTGTCTCTCTGTTTCACAGTCTGAATAAATTGCATTTTTTTTAAATGGATCTTACAGCATCTGTGCTTTCTTCCTTTGAATTTTAAACACCTTTACTGATACTGAAAATAGCTAATTTTGAGTCAGCACAAGATGGTAGCGAATAGTAGGCTGCAGTCACTAATCAGAGAAAGAACAGATTTTTGAAGATGTGACCAGCTAATCAACAGTCAGAGCCAAATAAGCTGAAAATCGTTTAATTCCAGACACTTGTATAATTCTCAGTGCGTCTTTGTTTTTATTTTTCCATTGAACCAATTATGATAGGTATAATAGATTTGCATCACGTAATCTTGATGCAAATCTATCATACCTATCATAATTGGTTCAGTGGTTAGGATTAATTGGAATGTATGTACCTGACTTTTGTGAGGTGCCTTGAGACGACATGTGTTGTGAATTGGCGCTATATAAACAAACTGAATTGAATTGAAATTAATTATCACTCTATTTAATGTGCTCTAAATGTAGAAGAGTGTTTTAACAGAAATCATTGCATGAATGAGCCAGCAACATTACTTTGACTTCCAGCTATATTAATTATGACTGACATAAATGTATTATTGATGTATTCTTCTCATTCTCAATAATAATAACATTAGTAGTTTTCCTTTGTCACATTCAATCCCTCATTGTTCTTTGGTACTTCTACAAAGGGCTCAACACCTGCTGTATGAATAAACAAATCTGGAACAGGCTTCCTGGTATCTTACGGGTTGCAGAGAACAATCAGAGCAATGTCAGTTTGGATAGGTGGAAGAATACAAGATGAAGAAACTAAGCAAACAAAAACTACAGCAAGCCAAACTACAATAGTCCAACTAAATGTCATGTAAATTTGACATGGTCGCTTTACTCATTTCCATTGAAGACTATCAGTGTCATCAATAATCTTAAAATAGATTTGTGTAATCAGTCTCTGTAATCTTCAGAGGTGTCTTAGAGACATATTCCTTTAATTTCCCTGCTGAGCGGTGCATGCCTGAGCCTATCTAGGAGAAATATCCTTTCAAAATCTGTACAAAGTCCACCAATTTTGACATTATTTAATGTCAAAAGAGGTTCTGTTGGCGTTATCAGAATTTTTTTTTGCATTTAGTAATTATTATTGAGCACAGTGACAGTAAATATACATGTAGGAGTTATTTGCATTTTAGGTACACAATAAAAAACGAAAATGACAAAGTGGCATTCAAAGTACAGAAACCCTTGAAGCTTTCGCAGCATGAGTAAATCACCATGACAAGTGTAGATCACTTACCGCTGTTCTTTTAGCGGCCTTGCAGTGTTTGATTGAAGAGCTGGTGGAGATGGCGCTTGAGGTGTAGAATTGCTTGGTAGGTTTACCACAATAGCATGCTGTCACCACAGCTTACACACATTTTACCAAGCTGATTGACTACTTGAGATAATATTTGGGTAAAGCGTTTTCTATCAGCTGTCTGAAGATGACACATCATAAGACGTCAGGCGGAGTGTAATAATAGGAATTCATGAAGCAGAAAGCAATTTGTTCTGGAAACAAAAACAAAAAAAACTTAAAAAAAAAAACTTTGGTCCAAGATGTTGCTGTTCATTAAGCAATTTCGGTTAGTATAGGTTAGGTACAGCATGGTGGACAATGTGGAAAACAAGACAGACTGTCTACAAACATGTCGTCCAACAACAAATACTACAATAAAGGCAATTCGATTGCTAGAATTTTCAGACAACAGATCTTGCCAGTTATTACGCAATAGGAGTTGAAATGAATGCATTCAAAGTTATTTAATAACATTTCCTCTTTTTACGTTCCTTGGTCCTCCTGCTTATGGCAGACTACGCTGATCCTTACACATGCTCTGGACATGTGTGGATTATTTGATTACCTTAAATATCAAAACACAGATACTTAATTTCTGTGTTGAGGTTTTGTGATGACTTGCCAGGCCTTCTCCTGTTGAAGAACACCACACTTCATGGTATTGAGACTCGGATTGGTTACTCAACGTCCCTCTCTATTATCGACCAACCAAAATACTGATAAAAAAACAAATAATAACATGATAAAAACAAAATGCTGGAGTTGGTGAGTATTATTAGATGACACTCTAAAGGTGAAATGTCTAATGGGGCGTTCAGACCGAACGCGATTTGAGGGTCAAAAAGGCGTCCTCAAGTTGGGCGTTTGTGCACTTTCAAGTCAGATACTCTAGACGTGCGTCAAAACCATCGAGAGTCGCGTCTGAGCAAAGTGTGGACAGACCGGCGTTGGGAGGAGCTACCCATGGTTATTTTCCTTTGCACAATAGTAGATGCAATCGAGAGTGTGCCTTGGCTTTATTTGCTGAATAATGATGGGCACAAAGCGCAACAGTAATGCCCCTTTTCCACTGGCTCGTTTAAGGAGCTGCGGCTCCGCTCCACTCAGGTTGGGGGCTGGCAGAATAAGTGGAGAGGAGAGACGCTGCTGTCTGGACCGGTGAAGCTCCATGCCATGGCAATGGTGCCATGGCACGGACTTTATAGCGCATAACTGCGGACTTTTGACCGCAGCAAAGTTAGTTTTACATTGGATATTCGTGCTCCACGGATACAGCGGGACCTTCCTGCCGTTTGAGCCGAGACAGATAGTCTGATTATGGGCAGCTGCTCTCTGCCTGCTCCCTTCTCCCGCAGACGCCGGTTCGTAGTTAAGGACCGTCAATACATTTCAGAACCAAACTGTTTCATGGTCATGGTGGTATTGTTTTGTGTGTTTTGAGAGAAATGTTTGTGCGTCTGAACAGCTGATTTAATGTGTGATGAGCTGGTTTAGGATGCTATTAAAAACAGTGCTCCGCCTGTGTGTAATTCAGAGAGCTGATGTGTCCTTTTTCTTTTTGAGCCTTCAGGGTGTTTTATGTAGTAAATAGTAAAATGGTCCTTCCTCCCAGGATAAAATATGTCACTACGTCACAAAGCTGAGCTTCTCGGATTGTCCAAAAGTTCAGATGTCCCAGCTCTATCATCTGCCGCTTTGGACGTGCGAAACGCTGTCAGACGCTTGAAATCTCAAAGCGCACAGCACTCGACGCACAAAACGCATCACAACGTGCTGCACCAACGCGCCGCAGGACCTCTGGACGCTCTGAGACACGCGTCCACCATAGACTTTGCATGAAAAACACACAGCCCTGGCGCTCAAATCGCATTCGGTCTCAACGCACCTTTAGTAAGGAGGTGGGCCTTTCTGTGGCTGGAAATAACATTAGCAGTGATTTTGCAAGTCTCTACAACCCCACTGCAGGAATGAAATATTTTTGTCCTTCATTTTTGAAAGGGGTGTTGTTAACTATGGTGCGATCTGAAGAACATATACAATTAACATCACTCATCAAAGCCTCCGAGGACCCTTCTTACCCTTTGGGTGGCTGTGCTGCCCTCCTAGAAGAAAGCTCTTCCACCAGGATAGAAATATTTCATTGTAAGATAAATTTGAAAAACTTTCTTGATCAACAGTAAGCCTTTCCTCTTACAGAACAAATGGATCCATGCATGTCAGCAAAGTGTTCCCCACAGCCTTACAGTGCTACCTATTAGACATGGGCCAGCATCATCCTATGATAACTTTGAATAAAAATACCACAGCTTCACTGCAGCACAGTTGTTAACATAAAAACATCAAATAAAAACATAGAACATCTGCTTTAATTTAAAAAAACAAAAATAATAATTATTATTTCTGCTGTTCAAAATATTGTAACCTTGTGAATTGCAGTTTTGTTAATACCATACATTTATTATGTTTTTGTATAGACTTGAGCAAAAGCTTGAATAAACAGCTAGTAGTTTTAGTAATATTATAGGCTATTGTTCTGCTGTTTCTAGAGTAAGCAAGTATAAAAACCACCACAAAAATTGTCTTTGGTGTAATTGAGAAAATAAGCCTTCTTTCATCCAGCTGATAGGCTGTGTATACACACGGAGGAGGGGCAGTGCTGCATTACTTTGTCATAGAACTGGAAAAAGCTTAGGTCACTACGGCACTTTCGCTGGTGTCTCACTGAAAGGATTTTAAACCGCTGGAATGGAATGATGGAAAATCTGAGAAGTTTTCAAACTGTAACGTTCAAACCTTGGTATACCTTGATACTGCTAACCAACCCATGCCTATTCTACTAAAGAGGTTAAGTTTTCCTGTCCATTTGTTAGCTGTCGATATTTTATCAAAAGTCACTCAGTGTTCTTTTTTTTTCTTGAGAGCAGAATAGTTGTCAAATGTTTAGCTAATTGTAAACCAGTTTGGATTAGGGATGTCCTGATCAGGTTTTTTTGTGCCTGATACTGACCACAGTTATTTAAGAATAGGAATTGCCCATTACTAATTTGCAGTCTGATACTTCAGTAAAATCTATTACATTAATACCAGGTATAGGCATGACCACTTAGATGCTTTAAAGTGCAGTAAAAGAAAACTACATTTCATTTCTATAACATACCATAAACCAATCTCAGTGAACCGTTTTTTAAACAGCTATGGGTATTTTGTTCCAACCAGAGTTTCTGTAGGTCTGCCTAATTAACTAATTAACTCAGTGAAGAAAACTGTATCGTTCTTCGATAAAGCCAGGTTTTGCTCCTGCTGGTGTCATGTTGCACAGTGTGCTTTAGTGGTCTCTTTGTTTTTATATGACTCATTGATAATTCGGCTCAATACATATTTTAAGCTCTGAAGAGCTCTCTGTGGGCATCTGGGAGTAGGTCATATCACACAGACCGATAGAAAGCCCCTTCAGCTGACTGTGAACTGTAAATAAAAATTGATTCTAAGATTATGTCAGCTAAATAAGTATAAAATGTAATGCAGATTTGCAAAACCTGCTCTGATTGTTAAAAATTAGGCATGCAAAATGCAGTTTGGTGGCTCAGTGTGGCTAATGTAATCACAGACAGTAAAAAGTCTGAGTTTTTTCAGGGACTCCAACTGTTGAAATATGCCATATCCAGGACTCCAAGCCTAAATCTTGATCAGATTAAGACATCACTAGTTTAAACTCCAGCAGAAATTAAGGTTAGAAGATAGTATAAAGAAAACATGACACAGAGTAAGAAGTATATAACCAAGTGTATTCCCTCTGTTAATGTACACATATTTAGAGTCATCTCACTGGAACACTTTACAATAACATTTAGAAAGAACAGGTAGATACTGGGAGGAGTATGTTTGGAATGGAGGAGGAGAAAAACCAGACAAACATGACAGGGAAAAATTGATGGAACCTGTCAAATAAAAAAAAAGATTGACAGATGGACAATCTGTTGTAGAAGGAAAAGATGCAGGACACAAAAAGGAAAGGAAAAAAAGACGAAGAATGACAGAAACAGAATAGAATATGATCTTGTTTCCCCCTGGAAATCAGGAATGCTATATTATAACCCAAATAACATTTGCTTAGTTGCCAAAAGAAAATACATAGAAATTTCAGAATCCCAGAACCATTTTCATTTTTTCTCCAAACAGGGATGATAGTAGGGAAAACACATGTCTGTCTTAGTAATGGGATGAGAGTCAAATATTTAGACATTTCACAAACTTGTTTCAGGAATTTTCTTTTCGTGGTTCAGTTTACTTTTTTATAGAGTTGAAAATTGGAATACTAAAGTTCAGTTGTACATCTTCCAGGGACTAGCCATTCTTGTGGATACTCCTCCCACAAAGTCAGTTTTGCCCTTTGGCTGCCACCAGTCCAGTCAGGCAAGAGAAGGGCAAAAAGTGGTCTCTTTTTTTCCGCTGTGATTTCTCCCCACATTGGAACCCACAAAAATGAAATCAGAATTATCCTAAAATGTCTCTCATTTATTTTGAAATGAGGAAAAAATAAAAGATAGCAGCTGAATCTTGCCATGAGGCATTTTATCAGCCATACTGTTCATGGGAGGAACAGGGTTGTCAAGATTAGGGAGTTGGTTGTTGTCAAAAAATGCCAAAGTCCATCTTCCTTGTGCTCTGTCAGCAAACTTACTTATAGACTTGCTCACGCTTTAGGTCCATAAGTTTCTGCATCGTCTATACATATATTTATAGTTATATAGAACCGAGTTCATCTGGTTTGCTGGAGTTTTTTTCATTTATTAGTAACTGTAAGAACATTACAGTTTCTTTGCTGGCCCACTTGGGGGCGCCTTGGCGTCCCGAAACACACAACATATATCTGCTGGAACAAAGATGGGCCAAGTGGCTTTGGCCTTACGTTTTTGGCGGCTAAACGTACAAGTTAGCATCCGTTAGGTTGGAGCTTGATGGCATCTCACATAGTTGCTACGTTTAACGGTATGATCATCAATCATCATATTTTTTTTGTTTTTTTAAAACTCCACAGAAAGAAAAACTGTTTATCTCTTTTTCGTAAATGAATACTACATGCTTGAAACATGGCAGAGTTCGCATTGCATCAGCTGCTAGGCACCCTAGACAAGAAGAGAAACAGAGAGCACTAGCCAATCAGAGAGAGAGAGAGAGAGAGAGAGAGAGATCCGTCCATATGTGAGAGATCAGAGATGTTTATTGACTCCCATATGTAGAACAGCTGAAGTATTACTGTAAGATGGCAGTAAATAATTATTATGGGAATGCTGGCAGGTTGGTAATTTATGTTCTATTTTAGTGTTTGCAGATACTTAAGTTCTAGTCTTACCTTCCCACGTGGCTCAAAATGAAGTACAGGCAAATACTTTTGGTGATGCTTGTTTACAGTACTTAAGACTTTTAACTACCTTTAAAATGCTAACCCAGAAATCACTGATTTACTGTATCAGCATTGCCTTCGTGGTTGTTGGCACTGTATCTACGAAGATCTAAAAGTGGGTGTAGCAGGATATTTTTTAATCCACACCAGAGTTAACATTTTAAGAAATACCCAAAGGTGTGAATAGAACAGCGCTGCTTCTGTACCATTTATTTCTGTTGTGTTTCGCTGTTACCTGAATTGACAATACTGAATTTTAACTGAATGAGCCGCTGTGTGTTTGCTGCTCTCTTGGAACTGCCTCCTCTCCCTCCATCTCTTTCTTTCTTTCTCTTGTCTCTTTCCTTCTCTAAGTGCACCTGCTGTCTGCCTTTGCGTGTGATGGCAGTGCTTCCTCACACGTAGTACTCCTTGTCTTTGTTCTTTTTGTTCTTGGTGACCGTCTTGGCAGTGGTGGGCTGTTTTTCCTTCACCAAAGCACCGTTGCTCTGTGTGGCTGAGTTGCTGATGTAGTTGCGGCTCTGGTCCACCTGATAGGAGCCTTCATCTCGGTTGCGGTACTTGTACATAGCGTAGAGCAGGATGAGGATGCAGAGTGCTGCTGCCGCTACAATGCCAACCACCATTCCTGTGGTGCTGCTGGACTGCTGCACCTCTACAGCACCAGGGAGGCCTCTCTCTGGAGATGTGGGATCTGGAGTGGGAACATGGGGGAAATTTGGGGGGTAGGTTATTCCTGGGATTCTGTGGTGGCCCGGATCTGATGATGGGTGGGCCGGCGGCAGCAGCACCTGGTCCCGGGTGTTCATTTTGCCAGCGGGGATATTGTTGCTACTGCTGCTGCCGCCAGAAGCCGGTTTGACACGAGGGCCAAGCTGGTCGGGGTTGGCAGTGGGGGTGGAGGAAAGTGGTGGGCGGTGGGAGATAGGGTAGCGAGAGAAGTGGCGGTCTCGGGGATTCTGGACCCCGCCCTCGACTGCCGGGGGAGGAGGGAGGACAGTCCTATCAGTGACCAGAGGGGAGTTTTTGTAATAGTCCTCGTCATCTGTCTCTGTCATCTCCCCTGAACCCGAAACCTCTATGGTCTCCTCGCAGTCCTCTTGGTCCAAGGGGCAGGGGGGGCGGGCATTGGGCATGGGGACAGACTCTTTGGTGGTTTCAAGCAGAGTGAGGAAAGGGCGATAGGTGGTGGGGGGCGGGGGAATTACTGGGTACCGGGTGGCAATAGAGGGGGGTCTAGGGAATCCACTGTTATAATGGGCAACACTAATTCGCCTCCTAGGACAAGAAACAGAAAATGAAGGAACAGAGTGTTAGAGACCACCTTAGAGTAGCCACCTTAATTTCAAATGAAAAATAACAGTTTAAATGAAAACAGGAAAACCAGCATTAAATCAATACATTTTAACATAAAGTTAGTTATCTCTGTCTATTCTTGTCTATTTAAAAAGACAATGTACTGGCTACATCTGAACTGCAGTGTGTTGTACAAAATACAAGAAAGTACTCTATCCTGATCTGCCTCTCTATTCTGGACAGACTTATGTGTTATGTCACTAACAAAATATATCAGTAATCTACAAACAACACTAATAAATTTAACATTTATTGAACTAAAAATCCTGTCCTAAATTTCTAACTTTCTAATCTGACCTACACTAGCACTCAGGTGTTTCTGCTGTGAGTGGTTAAATAAGATAGCAAACCACGAGGTTCAGGTCACTTACATCAACAAATTGGCCGCATGATTTTTGCATGAAAAAAAAATTACAAAAAGAAAGCTGTGTAAGATTGTTCTTGGATAGTGATAAACAACTTCCCCCCTTTACTTCTTTCTTGTGTGAAAATGAATTACAATGTAAAGGCATATATTCTTGAATTAGTTACTGACCTCTACCTTTTCTTGTCCAAATATTGTTTTATGAAAATTCTAACCCCAATTTCTCCCACCCCTCTTGGCATGGTGGTTTCTATGGCTCATTAATAAAAAGAGGCACTGCAGAAATCTCCTTTTTACCCTTAACTTTCAAAACTCACTACAAATACCTAAGTTGCAGATATCTAAACATTTAGTGCCTTGCTGAAGTATTCATCTATTTTGAACTTTTACACATTTTTTTACATTGCAACAACAAACTTGAATCTATTTTAATGGGATTTTATATTATAGACTAACACAAAGTAGCGTAAAATTGTGAAGTGCAAGATAATTATGCACATTTTTTATTTTTAAATAAAAATCCAAAAAGTCTTGCATTGATTTGTATTCAGCCCGACTGAGTCGATACTATGTGGAACCACCTGTAGCTGCAATGACGGTCTTTCAGACTATGTCTCTGCCAGCTTTGCACATGTAGAAACTGAAATGGCTGCCCATTCATTTTTGCAAAATAGCTAAAGCTCTGTCAGATTGGATGTTAAGTGTATATGAACATCTACTTTCAAATCTTGCCTCAGAGTTTTAGTTAGGTCTGGACTTTGACTGGTCCATTTTTACACATGAATATGTTTTGATCGAAACCTATCCATTGTAGCTCTGGTTTTACGTTAAGGGTCACTGTCTGCCTGGAAGGTGAACTAACAGGGTCTAACAGGTTCTCTTCGGCATCTAACAGGATTGCCCTGCATTTAGTTCCATCCAACTTCCCATCTACTTTGACCAGCTTCCCCTTTAATGCTGAAGAACAATATGAGGCTGCCACCACCATTTGTCAACGTAGGGATGGTGTGTTTAGTGTGTAAATATGGTTTGTGCCATGTCATGTGCCATACTCTCCATTTTTTTAAGATGAGAAATTAGACAATGCTCCATCAGATGATTAAAGCCTGGGATGTTGTTCTATAACCTAACCCTGCTTTAACCCATTGCCTCCAACTATTGTCAGTCTTCATTCAGCCAGATTCAAAACCAAATGGTTCATTTATTACTTTAGCTCAGTCTTCATGATGCTATTCATTTAACAATGTTCTGTAAAAAACTAACTTCTGAGGACTTCACTGAAAAGCTAAATTTATATAGGATTACACTACACAAAAGTAAGCAGAATTTATTAATTTGTTGCACACCTTATTTCGAGGTACAACAGTAAAAAGGCTGAATACAATTGCAATTGTATTTATTCAGTACAATACAATTGCACACCACACTTTTCAGATTTGTATTTTCTTATAAGTAACTTTATATATATATATCTATCTATCTATAGATATATATATATATATATTGTATGTGTGTGTAAATATATATATTTTATATATATATATATATATATATATATATATATATATATATATATAATCCCAAGAAAATACCTTCAAGTTTGTGGTTGAAATGTGTTCAATGAGTTCAAGAGATATAAAAACTTGTCAGGGGGTTCATATATTTTTCTACACAAATCAAATCCTTCAGGCTCTCCTCCCAGTGAAACATCAGAACAAAACATGGAGCAGTGACATTACTCTAAAACAATCACTAGCAGTTAGAAAATGTTCTTATTGAGCCCAAAATTGTTCAGCTCCTGTTATTCACCTGTCATGTTCCCACAGTAACATGAACAACCAAAAGAAAGATTACTGGGTGCAAAATGAAAAGGACACACTTCTAAACATCCAAGGTGAACTCTTCAGTGACAGAATAACTGTTAAACATATCAGGGAGTGTAAAAGTACAAAGCAGAAAATGAATACAGGTCTTTTTCTGGTCAGTGTGGCAAATACGTAAGGGTCACAGTGCACGACACAGTTATAAAACATGGCAGGGAATAAATTACATCACATCTTTGGGAGAGAAAAGGGAAGGTAAGAGTAAAACATGACCAAAGATAATGCCAACATTGACAGCATAAAATCATGGCTCAGGCTCTTTGATTGATGAGGTAAATAAGTGTAACTCCATGGGTGAGGAGTTGGAAACGGCAGTTCACGGTTGAAGGGGGCATGAGTAAAGGAAGGTTCTGGGAATGTAGGAAATCCCCTGTGGCCCTTATCAACATACTCCCATACCAGTTTAAATAATGCAACCAGAACATTTCAGTCAAATTTTAGCAAACAATTTAAGAGGACTAACGTATTTGAGTTACCATGACTACCAAAACAGAGCATCATCTAACATTACATTTCAGAAATATAGACATGAGATAAAACATGAGAGCTGTAAAGGGAAAGGACTTAGAGGTTTCTGAGTTCTTCTCTCACTGCCATTGCTGTAAAGTCTAGTTTCCATGGCAATATTACAGTTATCTCCTTCCACTTTTTGTGTCTGAGGGATGTATTACACTGTGACAACTGCAGGACAGCAGAGCGTAGTGGCATGGTTGAGGAACAGAGAAGACTTACATTCAGGTGGACTTCCCAAAAGTGTGTTTTTTACTGTAAGCTTACAAAGTAAGGAAAAAAAAAGACTTGAGGACCTAAGCTATATAGGGCACATGTGTGACGGAGTGTGATGAGATACTAGCTCAGCTATCTTTACGCTGCCATCCGTGGCAGATGTGCTGCAAGTGCAACTTCAAGCTTGTTACAGCTGCTTTCAGCCCAGCCATTATGAGCACTTACTTCCAATCTCTGTGTCCTACTTTTAGTGAGTGAGGCTAACAAAGCAGGTGGATGACCTTGTGAGTCTTTACCAGCATTGTAATACTCTCACTATCTGGGATGTTGTTTCTCAGCTTATTCCTGGCTCATACGAACCAAAAAAAACAACAAAAAAAAAAAACAAAACACAGCATACAGTCATTTTTGAGATACTTATGAAATCTTGATATTGTAGATGTCTTAAAAGTAAGTCCTTGTTCCATCAAATCCATTACACTGCTCTGCTGAACGTCAGTCTGCAGTGAAGCCAGAGCCTTAGGGCCTTGTGGCATCAGCCTGTATGACTGACAGGCATGGGCTACTGGAAAAATAATGAATCTCACCCCCTCATCCACAAAGTGGGCCAGACAGTTATCAAGTCAGCCATCTTTTCATTTCCTGTTGTTCGCCTTGATCCTGATGAAACAGTATTTTGGTCTAATCAACAACTTTTATCGGCTCTGCGCCTTTTGGTCCCCGTATGCATCTCTAATTCTCCTGCTGACCCTCATGGGTAGGCGAGAGTTGACCTGAGTTTGATATATGGTGCTCCCACTGAGAGCTGCCAAGAACCATGCTGAGAAGTGGACCAGGGTAACTGTTTCATAGTGACTGGGAATGTGAGAACAGATTCTTTTTATGGAAAAGGTATGCATGTCATTTAGGCCTAAAAGCAGAGAGTGACTCAAATATTTTGCCTTTGATTTGAGCTGCTGAGCCCACATTTTGGCCGTATGATGAAACGTCTTCATCTGTACTCACATGCCCCTCCACTGCACACCCGGTGTGACTTACCTATTCTTTTTATTTACACCAAACGAGACCAGCCTAGATAGACATTAATGTCAGTCTCCTGAAAACATTTATTCTGCTGTTTAAGTCACCATGCTCGCATGTATTTGAAATATTTGGACCAAAAAGGCTTTTTGGGGTTTGAACATTAACTCAGCTATGATTAGACTGCAGATGGAAAATACAGCAGCATGTCCAAGCATGATATGCTGCTTGCTGTGGACTCATATTACAATAGGAGCAATTATGGTCATATCACCTGTGCAACATTAGAGTTCCATAAGCTGTTTGCAAATGGTGCATTTGCTGCTGTCGCTCTCAAAAAAAGGGATTTATTTAGGAAAAAACAGAGATAATGCTCTGACTTTATATAGTGTTTTGCAGGGAGTTACATATTTGCTGGGATGAAATTCATCCCTCGACCCCTATAGCATTTGAGCCTTTGGATTGCCTCTATGAATCTGGTTGAATTTGTTTTCACAGTGAAAAACATGTCAGACAAATAGGGGGAATCTCAGCCTGATTTGAAGATATCCCAATTTACCATTTCATCACTATCTTGGCTTTGAATTGAGCTTGTCTCTGGCCTATTTTTCTGTCTTATAAAACAAGAACATTTCTTTAATGCCTCCTTTAAGCCACATTTTCTGAAACATTTTGTCAAAATCGATTCTTAAAGCAAGAAACTACAAAGCTAATTCACTTTTGGAAAATGAAAGAAATTTAAAACTAATTTTAAAAGAAATTACTAGATTAGGAGCTTCGGACAGTCATAGGGATAGAAGGGAAACATAATTCCTCATAGTTTGAAGTGGGAGTGAAAAAAAAAAAGAAGCAATTCTCCTTTTACAGATGTGGCTTCACATTTGGATTTAATTATAGTTTAAATTAGACTTGGGATCATTTGCTGCATGTTTTGTGTTTAAACATAGAAAATATACACAGACATGGCTGAATACAGATCAGACAATAATTTTGTTTTTAAAAGATTTGACTTAAAATGGATGTTATTTTTCACTTTGTATAATTTTGGGAACATTTTTAGAACTCTTTTTCTCAGGAGGGGATGGTCATCAACCAATATAAGTGTATTGAGTATTAAAACAAGAACTGGGCGCACAAATCTGAATTCATTGTAAATTATTCAGATGCACACAGGGTGAGAACTACACATATAGACTCCTATGTTACTTCAGTATATCCTAACCACTTTATTTTCCTTTGAGGGCAGCCAGATTGGGTCAGATGCTTGAAAATTAAACAGAGCTGGGTGTTTCAACAGAAAAATTATCCAGAATATGCATCAAAAGCGTTTTGGAATAGATAAGCAGGATAACACTAAACGTGTGGAATAGTCTCAACCTCAATTGTACTGAAAATCTATAAATCAAATCCCGCTTTGGCCAAGAAACCAATTTGTGCCTATATGTTTAATTTTGACCTTGTGTATATTAGCGAAAATGCACAATAAATTCAAATTTGTAGAACAAATTCCTGTTTTTCAAAATCACTGAAGTGATAGTGATCACCCCTCGATGAAAATATTTTAACCAATGCTGCTTGTGACTTCACACTACAAGGTAAAGGGACGCTTGATATGTAGGGGATGGGAAACAATAAGAAACGTGGTTTAGTCTTAGTAAAGTTTTTTGAGGAGAGTAGGACAGGGAGATTCCTCTCAAAAGGCACACAGAGGCCTAGTTTGTCCAGCGGCAACTGACTATGACACCCGGAGCCGCTATGAGCAGCAAAGCTCTCCAGCTGGAAAAAAAATGAATAACGGGTTGTTATGGTGGTCTTTAGATGGAAGATGGAATCAGTTAAAAAATGACTTATTGCTGACACAGGTTCTTTAGCTGGGTACTAAGTTAAAGTTCTAAATTGCTGAGTTGGATTATATTTTTTCCATTATAGTTGGAGAACAACAAATGTTTCTGTTTTTTTCATTGTGGGCTTTGAGTATTATATTTTTTCACTGATTGCTGAAGCTCTTTCTTGTGGCTAAATTATGTGACTGGAACACCAAGTGAAGTTGTGTCAGAGGTTTGGATTCGACATCCCAGGTCTGTGAAGGAGGAACATTTCTGAACCCTGCTATTTAGAGATAATCAGGGTATGATGCTTGCTGATGTACATTCCCAAACATCCAAGCTCGGGAACCCGGACATTAAACTGGGGGCGTTTTACTTGCTGTAGGAGACCAATGAAGTATCACACTGTCAAATAAGTGATACCCAAACTCATTGAGCAGGATCACACTGGACTTGAGGGCTGAGCGCTGGGTCAGCCCTCATTTATCACCTTATCTCGCACACTCACTCCTTGACCTAAAAGGAGCATTTGCCTCTATAGTGTGTCATCTGATGAATTATTGAGGAGCTCCTCAAGGCTCTGATCTTGTCGGACTGATATAGCGCCTACATCCTAGGACTGATAAGTAGCTTGAGGTTGGCGAGAAAAAAGCCAAGTGAGGTCATGTAGTGAAATATTGAGATGCCATGGAGGCTTTATGAGCAAAACTTGTTGGAGAAATAGACATTTTCTAAATGTCTGCTGCAAAAAATTATATTTCATGTTTGTATAGTTTTAGAAAATGTTCTGTGTCCATGTTCATTTTGTCACACTCAGCTATGAATCCAGCTTTGTAACAGGATTCTTCCCATTCCTGAGTATATTCACTCCTATGACATAGGCTCATTACCACCAAGGGCAGATTCAAACCAACGCTCTAATTGGGTGATGTAGTAAAATCTCGCTTACAGTCAAAGTTTAATTAGCCAAGAGGGAAAGCAGGATTTGTTCAAGGGAATTCCACCCTACTTGCTCTCCCAATTTTGCATCCCGTTCCCTTTCTCCCTCTCACAAGGTCTCTGGTTTCTGCGTTTCACTCCCCCTCTCCTCATCAGGCAAGCATCTCAGCAAACTCCTTTCCATTTAATCAGGCCATACCTAACCCAGCACCCAGCTCCTGGTGCTGTCTATGGTGATCTCTGGCCTTGACTACTGCGACGCCCTCCTAAATAGTCTCCAAGCTTGTGCTGTGAAACCTTTGCAGATGGTCCAGTGTCTGGTCTTCAATCAGCCTAAAAGAGAACACGTCACCCCTCTATTCACTGAGCTCAACAGCCTACCTTCAGCCACCGGCATCCAATGCAAGTTACTAGTCCAAGTGATAAGTTAGCCTACAAAGTGCTTCATGGTATGGCTCTCGTCTATTTGAATGCTCTCGCAAAGGCCTATGTCAAGTCTTGCTCACTCCAGTCGTCAAGGGATTGTCAGCTAGCATTGTCAAGCCAATCCACACTATCTTCCAGAGAGGTTGTTGGGTGATATAGTATTGCAAACACCCTATAGGGATTTTTATGTAATGGACCAATACAAAGCAGCACATAATTAGACATGGTTTGCAAATTAGTTTTTTTTTTTTTACAAATGTATCTGTATTTTGTCAGTACCAAATTAGTTTTCAATATAATACATTAAAGTTTGTGGTTGTAATATGACAAAATGTAAAAAAAAAAAAAAAAAAAAATCAAGGAGAATGAATATGTTTGCTAGGTACTGAACTTTAATACTTTAATACAGCTGCAGGTAAACCCATCTGTAAAGCACATAGAGGTCCATGGAAGCAAAAAGTATGTGTATTGATCCCCATGAAGTCCCGCTGTCATATCAGGCACAGTTTAATAGAAACTCCACTGCTGCGCTTCACATTTTTTTGTCCTTCCTAAAGGTCAATAATTCCCAGATCCTTTTCACATATAATTGAAAAACACTGGGAGTTGGTCCTATCTGTGAAAGGCTGCAAGCCTGTGTTGGTGGAGCAGTGATGGAGGGATGGTGGGGGACATGTGTTGTGGACAATGTTGATTCCTCTCTCCTTGTCCACAGCTTTCACAGAGGCTTATCCAACCTGGTTGGCCCGCTACGTTGGAACCGTTTCAGCATCTGGGAGGTGCGATACGGAGCACGTGTGCATACTTGCAAGCAAGCGTGTTTATTTCTCGGGAGAGTCGGTGGAGAGAAAACTTTACACCCACAGAGTGAGAGAGGCAAGTGTCTGTCTGGAGAGGTGAGCATGTCTGCCACTATCTGTGTGTGTGTAAGTGTGTATGTGTTTGTGGGTGGGCAAAGAGAGTTGCATTTCCCCACAGAAGATTAAGGCTGGGCATAGAATGCACTGAAATACTCTCATTTCTGCTTTCGATAAGAGGGGAACCGTAGCTCTATTTCGGTACCAGCCACCTACAGAGAAAACCGCAGGAGAGTGCTGCTCTCCAGTTCCTGAACACAGCTTCAGATCACTTTCTCTTCACACAAGCACACTGATAAGCTCTGTAATCTCTTGCTATTTACAGCACAACATAGCCATAATCCTGATTCCCAGTTTCTCCAAGAAAAGCACACCAATGTTAAAAAGCAGTCATCACAATTCTGCCGTCTTCTCTATTTTCTAACTTTTTCTATAGCAAATGTCTCTTAAAATGAAGTCTATGGCCTTTTACTGGTTTGAATTGTTTATATATAAAAAGAAGTAGTGTGTTTCTTATTTAAAAAAGTGAAGTTGGAATGCACTGTAGCACTTCGGAAGATGAGATTTAAGGGTTGCTTTTCAAATGCCAACCATTTGTTTCTTGTCATATGTTAAATTATGTTTGTGTTTCTCATCAGTTATTTTGAGCTAGCAGAGTACACTTTCTGTGTTGTGGTGTGTATTTGGAGCGGCATTTTGTACTCTGCTTTTTATTTCAACTTAAATGAATAGTTTGAAGTGATGGTCAATGGTGTGATTATCACTAATAGTTAAATGTACAATACAGATTTTTTTTTAAATGAAAAAAAAATGCCATTGAAAGCTATAAGCTAGTCAGGATGGACCCCTGTTATGGCTAATTATAGGATTTTTTTTTTTAATTGTACATATTCATGCAATACAAGGCTACAGTAGCAGATTAAGTTTGTTCTCTGTCAAACAACAACCACATTACTGCTCAGAATTATGTGTAATTAGCCGTTAGCCTTCCACCGCTCTCAGGACTTCTTCCCTTTTAACAAGCTCACTTTAATATGTCTGTCTACTACAAGTTAAGAAACTTTTTACTAGGGGTGTAAAAATGGATCTCTCACTAGACTAGATGATACTCAATATTGGGTTCATAAGAAACCGAGGAGGTTTTAGCAGTGCTTTTTGAAAAACAAAGAATGCCCATTTTAAATGTGTCTTTGACTGTGACAGAAAATCACAAATAGTGTTTTAAAGAATCTGTAATCAGAGTTGAATAATTCAGTTTAAGATTTTTTAGTCCATTACAATTATTCTCCTTTTCCTAATGCCAAAAAAAAACATTGATAGGCAATTAGAATAAAGAGTCCATAAATCTTAAACTGTTTTAAATGACTTTTATTTATTGTAGAATTACCCAGTTCAGATTTGATGTGTCTAAGTATATTACATGACTATATAAGAGGCCTGTAGTTTGGCATGTATTGGAAACACTGAAACACCTGCTAGCTTTTAGTCTTGTTAGCGGCTAATGGCTAACAGCTAGCCAGTCACGTTAATATAAGAGTTACAAAATGTTTAAAGGCTCACTGTTACGTAATAACTTTCTTTTGTCCATTTAGTGCCTAAAATGCTGCGAGCAAAACAATTTAATAATAATTTTTTTAACAATTTAACTCAGGGTTTCTATGCATTTCTTACACATGAGAAGTCTTTATTTTACTCAAACTCTATCAACTCATGTCATTCCAAGAAATACTTCCTTTCTTACTTCAAACTAAGAGTCTCAGGTAAAGTGGGGTGTTAAGCTTTAAAGACTCTCCTTCATATCTGGAGCTCTAGACAATAGCTTACACTTACTTTACCAGATGAAATCACATGCTAACAGCAACTACACAGCGTTTTTTAAAATAACATTACAGAACCTTATTTCAAAACATCGAAACTATTTCTTTAATTTAATGCTAATTTAGTTTTCACACACTAATACCAAATACCAATGTCAAGTAAATACGTTTCATCCCAAACACACTAGTTTTACCTTGTGTACTATTGAAAAAAAACCCACTAGTCTAGATTTGTTCATAAAAAATGTACATTTTATCTTCTGACCCTTGCAGCTTTTAAGCCCTAATGGTTGCAGTAGGAGTAGCCTGAGACATGCTGATTCTTTGTGTGAATGGTTCTTGGCAGTTTTCATGTACAATGGAGCTGAAAAGCACAGAGGCAGGGAGTAAAACACATGGCCTTTTACTTCCCCCTCCTGTCGGGTTGTCAGAACATTACTTGACCTGCTGTTCAGACACAGTGGCTCAGCTGTATGCTGCACACAACAAACTGTGTTTCCATGTTGAAAATGTTCGTCCTTGTTAAAGCCAATGCAGGAGATTGCTGCAACAGCTGGGTGAATGTTAGAAATTACACCTTGGCTGGGAAATTTAAGAAGCGAACATTCTGCTGAATGCCTGTTGCTTTGAAAACCAAGAGGGGAAAAAAAACCTTGGAGTCTTTTGTCCAATCAGAGGTGCATACAGGGGGGACTGCAAAATCAAAATGTCATTTAGAAGTAGAGAAAGTCTGTTTTCCTTTTTAGGTTTTTCAATAAAATAGAATAAATACAAAACTTCCTGAGCTGACTCACCATTTCCAGGCTCACACTCCTCCAAATCCTCATCATCACTTGGACACTCTGCTGAAGCTACCAAGAGGTCATCCGCATTCTGGAGGAACAAAAAGGACAGACCGCCAGGACAAATTTTATTTCTGGGAAGAACATACAGAGCATCATAAAGGGTTACCACTTTCAGCAAAGTTCCACATCTCCACTGATACAGATTTCTAAGTAAAAACAGGAAAAGTTGCAACATTCTGTAGGTGCAGAACTCTCTTGCAACTTTCACTTTGAACGTGGTGATCTATTGTTCAGCTGTTTGTTGGCGAATGTGTTGAAAATGTGCTGGTGGGTGTGCTTTGTGAGTAGCATTGGCATTCATGTAGGCAGAGTTGGGGGAGCAAAACAAAGACAAACAAGCTCTTTCTGACCAAACACTGATAATCAAAGAGGTGTAGCTTGTCTTCATAGTAGGCATACTCTACTGTGTGGGTGAGAAAGTCAGACACTATACCAGTGTTGAATTTTAAATGCTAAATGTTATGCATTCTCAGCACTTTTTTTTGTTGACTCTTCATAACAATGTTAAAGCAGGGAGCCAGCATAGGTAAAAAGGACCTAATATTAGGGTTCCGTCGTATCCATCTGTTGGTGCTATCTAATAAAATAATAATGGGGAAAGTAAGTCTGCTGAGAAATGCTTGTAATGTTGTAATTGAGGTCATTTTAATAATTTTCCAACACACAATTTATTAGAATAAAGATAAAAAACACACCTTTTATTTCATTGCAATAAAACAAAGTCATCTAAGCAATAGATAAGCAAATGCGGGCTTAAACAGCAAGTTCTTTAAACCTTGCTGTGCATGTTTCCTCTGAGGAATAGCTTTTGTTAGAAATTGCCCTACCAGCCTAATGGGGTCAGGTTTTAGGAGAAGACGCAGGCTGCAAACTTTCCAGCTAAAGAGTCAATCACATGTGCTTGTAATATGTGGAAAGATGTAATATTTCGGGGTGCACGGTGGCGCAGATGGTAGCACTGTTGTCGCTCTGAAAGGAGTTTGCATGTTCTCCCCATGCATGCGTGGGTTCCCTCCAGGTACTCCTTCTTCCTCCCACAGTCCAAAAACATGACTGTTAGGGTTAACTGGTTTCTCTAAATTGCCCTTGGGTGCAAATGATTGTGTGCAAGGTTTTTTGTCCTGTCTGTGTTGCCCTGTGATGGACTGGAGACCTGTACAGGGTGTACCCCACCTCCCGCCCATGGACTGCGGGAGACAGGCACCAGCTTCTCTGTGTCCCGTTATGAAGAAGAGGTAGAAAATGACTGACTGACTGTAATATTTCTGTGAATCATGGAATATCCATAAAATCCAGTCAGCTCTGCTTTTTCTCTCATTGCGTTAACCAAACCTTACTGATACATTACCTTCTTTTTGAAACTTTTTTTTTTAACCATGTGTCCTGTCCGGCAGAGTAGCGCTCAGAATTGTTGTCTGAGTGCCAAGAAAAAGCCCAACAGATTTACTTGCACAAGTGGAGCATTACAGCTAATGCTTTAATGCTCTGCTTGATATTTATAAAAGAAACTTTATTAGAAACTGCTTTGGGATTATTTCAATTGTTACGGACATGGAGACAGAAATGAAAAAGGAAAAAATAAGAAGCACGAAACAGAGAGAGGTGGGGCAAAAAGGACAAGGAGAGAAGGAGAAAAAGAATGGAGGAGAGAAATAAGGATGGAGAGACTATAAGATAACACCCTACTTGCTTCTATACCTGCAGAAACATTCATATTAACAGCTTTTTACCAAAAAGTGCACGGCACTTATGAATGCAAGATGTATTTAGTGGTAAATGCGGCTCAATATAGAACATTTGTGTATCTGTTCAAACCTGAATCTAAACACCTGTGGGTCTGAGTGTGATATATGTATACAAGGTTTCTTCATAAAAATATGCAATAGTGAGAGTGAGGAGCCACAGACCTGCCCCCCTCGACCCGGGACAGAGGAGGAGGAGATCCCAGACATGGACATCTAAAGGCCCCCCAGAGCACAAAAAAACCCAGGAGAACCATCGCTGGGACTACTACAACCACCACATAGAAGAGCAGGGGAGAGTTCCAGAGAAACCACCCAGCAGCCACAGTGCAGAAGTCCCAGGGAGCTGGAGCGACGAGCCCATAGGCCCCGCTGGCAGCTGTCTACGCCTGAGCAGATCCAACCATGGACCCAGAGACCCAATACTCCGGTACATATCACTCCCCAAGCAATTCAATTCAATTCAGTTTATCTATATAGCGCCAATTCACAACACATGTCGTCTCAAGGCACTTCACAAAAGTCAGGTACATGCATTACAATTAATCCGAATCATTGAACAGTGCAGTCAGAGCAGCAAGCAGAGGCCCGACAGAGTCCAAGGGTCAAGGCCCCAGCTAGCAGCCACCGGGAGTGAGCTGGCACACACCAAAGCACCCAGCCCCGGACACCGGGAACCACAAGTACACCAGTGGCACCAACCACTGGCAGATAATGTGGCAGGGAGGAAAAGGCCCCACATTCGATGGGGGCCTAAACTGATTCAAGAGAGGGAGCAGTCCAAGACCTAACCTGACACAAAAAACAGGCACACAAAGTCACAATCACACATTCCCACCCTTATGAGTACACATAAAAACACTCACACCCACGCACCCAACATAAAGACAAACAACAATGGACATTGTACATTCACTCACACTCCCCATACATACTCTATACTCCCAGGTCCAGGTGCTGATACCAACGCAACCAGCCCCCGGACCCAGGAGGTGTTCCCCTTCCCTCCAGGGGTGGAGATAGGCAGACTGCCCCAGCACCAGCCAAGACTAGTGCCGGCACCGCCCAAAAGTGACCCCGGCCCGGAACCCGACCCCCTACCCCGACCCCAGTCCCCAATCCTCATCTGGACCCCCATCCTCATCTGGAGAGGGGGCCGTGTACAAAAGAGGGGTCCACATGGTCCCAACTAGCCCGCCAACCAGTGCCACCACAGGATGAAACAGTCCCAACCCCCCAATTAATTCTGATCTCAACCCCATGAGCCTCCCCACCCCCCAGCAACCCCAACATGAATTTCCCCGCAGGGCCAGCCCCAACCAGGACAAAGATATCGAACACATGCCCCCGAACCCAAATGCCATGAATCCCCTCCCCACAGGAGCACACCCCCACAGGTGAGCTCCATCCCCGAAAAGCCAACGAAGCGACACCCACACAGTGCAAGCTCCACACACAGCCCTGCTCCAGGCACCCCCGCTGCATCCTGCCCCACACCACACAGTGCGCCACGCCGGCAAGGCAAGGGCTCTGCGCAATACCACCTCAGCCTCCACCTACAGGCGCAACAGGGCAGACACCACCGAGCACCGCGCACCGCGCCCACAACGGAACTCCCGGCCCCTCACAAAGACAGGACAAACTCACCCGGCAAGAGGTCCCTGGCCAGCGGCAAGCACCCGGGGCCGGCGTCCCCCACGCCTCTTGCAACCACACAAACACACCACATCACTGCCAGTGCAACGATGTCCCAGGGAGAAACATTATCCAGCTCATTCCTACCATCTCTGTTTAGCCGATTCAAATGCCGGTGACCCCATATCCAAGAAGAGGACACAACCCCCCCACCCCACATGTTGCAGCCCCTCCACACCACCCTCTAGCCTGCTGCCCTGAGCCCCCCCCCGGACACAATAGCCAGAAGAGCAGCACATCGCCAAACCCGCCCAACCATCCAGCCAGCGCCAGCAGCCCCAGCCAACCAGTCCACGAGGGGAAAACATGCACCAGCCGGGTAACCACTTTTATATGTGCATAGATTTATATTGCTCTTCAACTGCCTAAAGCTTGGTTGTGTAACTTGGTGCGGACCGCACACTACTCTCCATTCAGAATGAACAAAGTTGAAGGTGCAACATTTCATGCACAAATAGAAAGTAAATACAAATAAATAAAGAGTAAATAAAAGTTAGAATGTATGCATTAACAGTGTTTGAAGTTTTTTTAGCTTTTTTTTTCCAAAATTGTATCTAGGTACGGTTTAAGATCCCTTACAAAGGGGTCAAAAGGTGGTTTCCACTTCATTGCTTTCCTCTTGTGAATCTGAAACTTTGCAAGAAACAGGATAATGTTGATAAGAAATGTTTTCGATAGTGCACACATCCCTTTTAAAGGGTTCATATCATGCTTTCAAATTCTTTCTTTTCACCCTTAAATTAGTTGTGGTCTATCTAAAGTGGAACTGCAATCCTTTGATCTGAACTCCTTGTTATTGTAGCTCCACAGGCCCCTCTTTTACCACTGTTCTGAGATGCATCTGAGAGCAATTTGTTTTGGTGCGGTCTCTTCAAATGCTGTTAAAGCACTTCACACCCCGCCCCTCTACAGGTCAAAAAATAAAATTTAACCAGGCACTTTAAAGAGGTTCTGATGCTGGGGGACGGTTAAATGAATTGCGTGGATTAACACACCAAACAACTGAAACCAAACTTATCCTCTTTCAGCGTAGGCATACTTGAGGTCAAACTACAAAATTGCAGCGAGAGACAAATATGGCGGATATGCGAATTTGATCAGCCGGAAGTCCGTGACCGTATTAAGCTGTTCTGCAGCAAACACTGCGACTTAACAGTTGGAAAAACGTAACAGATAGAGAAAACTGAACGGAATGAAAAATATGATCCTCTAAGTACACAACAAAATGTATTTAAAAATACATTTAGTTGAAAAAGTGGATTTTGCATGATATATCCTCTTTAAGCGCTTCTTCTCTGTTTTACTACATTTCCACTGGTTATCTGGCACAGTTGAAACAGTTGAAATACCAGTTATGACCAGGTCACCTGACACAGTGACCAGATTGAGCAAGTTGTAGTGTCAACATAGCAGAGTGACAATATGCACCCTCACTGCAGTCTTTTTCCTAAACATTAGGAGTCACTGTTGAGGAAATAATATAAAAAACACAAAGTGGGAATTGCAGCAGAAGAAGCAGAAAGGATGAAAATTTTGTACCCAATTAAATTTGAATAAGAGGTTTTCCAAGCAAACTTGCTATTTTTGGACATCCTGAGCCAACAGTGTTACCATAATACTGCCCAAACCTACATCTTGCCCAGCCACAGGTCAGAAAGGCTCCTAATACAATCTTGAATGTCTAGAAAAGTATGGAGTTAGATATTTTTTATTTTTCAAGTCTGGATAAGTTTGGAAAAATGTTTGAGTTCAATCATTTCTGAAAAATAAATGGCCTGACTACTATTTAAATGGCATTGTCTGTATTTGATTTACAAAATAAATTTTTTTTGTCCAACTCTGACTGTTTTGGTTTTTGAATGTTCACGCACACAAATATAATAAAAATAATAATAATAATAAAACATTTCACAACTTTTATTTTTCAATTTGACTCTTTCTGATTAGGATTTTCAAACTGAATTTGAGATAAACTAAACCAGATGCTGTTTACATGGGACCCAATGGATGGAGGTTCCAGTACTTTTTGGAATTGCAACAAATAAAATTAATGGATCACAAAGTGTGAGTTAAACACTGTATTTAGTGTTTGATAATCCACTCCAAATGTACATGTTTTGAGGTGATCTAAGTTTGACCAGATCCCCAAAAAAAGCCATTCACTGTGGTGAATGGCTTTTTCACTGCCTTCACCTCTTAAGCCCTACGGATCCGCCGGTGTGTCTTTTTTTTCCGCCTCTAAAATCACGTTGGGCACAGCTGTTTTTTTTTCTCTCTAAATCACTCACAAGAGGAGGCTTTAATATTAATTAAACAAATGACCAAATTATTTTTTCACAAATACTTTCGGTTTTACAGCAATTTCAACACCTACAATCATGTTTAAAGGTCCTTCAGAGAGGGGTAACGCTAAACAAAACGCAACCCCTTGTCTTTGTTTAATCACAAATAAATCACACAAAGTAAAAGTTGCAATAGTGGCTTTACTGGAAAATGATTTTTTTTATGTCTTGCCTTTACATAGGTACTAAGAGTTTTTATTTAGACTTTATAACTGTGGAGCTAGTCTTGATTTATTTCAGCTATGTAATTCCAGGCGGAAAATTGCTCTAAAACACTTAGGACTTAACAGGTTAAGCACTGGGATGTTTCATGATTTGGGGAACATTCACATGATAAAACTCAATTAGTGTCACGCTTTGTACAAAAATGGTTTAAAAAAAATCAAAAATTTTAATCTGGAAAAGTACAACATGTGGCCTGGAAACCTTTCCATATTGTTCAAGACTATACATAATCATAGAATCCTCTCTTTTTATTCCCACGGTAAGGAATATACCATAAATGAGCAGCACCGGGTTGGAAATACAGAAGGTACAGCAGCAGGGATCTTGACATGAAAACAGATTAAACTTGACAAGGTGGTTCCAATGTAGTGGCTTGTGTTTGTCTTGACTGCTGCATGACTCATAACGCTGCATGTCTAGACACCCAAACCTCCTCTCCTCCTGTCTTCCCCACCTCTGGTTGTTATTCAAGATGGGGTCATCCGATAGAAAATGGAGAGCTTTTATCAGCGTAATTGATTTGAGCTCCACGGTGCTTGGCAGGGCTTTCTCCTTGTTATTAATCCAAAGCATGGATGCTATCATTTATTAATCACATTGTATCAGTTTAAGTACGTGTTCACGTCTTCTGCCTCTGTCAGATGCCTAACGATGCTGTCTCAGATTCCAGGTAATATCTCTGTTTAACATATGAATTTTTATTCCATCCAGGCAGTCGGCTGCCTTGATATAAAAATCGTCTTAATAAATTAGAACATAAATGAAAAATGCATTTACTTCAGTAATGCAAGTTAAAAAGTGAAACTCAGATTAATTGCACACAGAGTGATTTATTTTAAGTGTTTATTTCTGTTTATTTGGATGATTATGGCTTACAGCTAAGGAAAATCTAAACTTTACTTTCTCAGGAAAAAGTATATACAGTCACATTCAATAAATTAAATAGGTGTTCTGACATTTTGAGAATACCAACATTTAAGCAGGTGTTAAACATATTTTTCCAAATTTCTGTATTAAAAAAGTTGTTTTTTATTGGTCAAATGTAATATTCAAATCTTAAATGTTGTGTTTTCATTAGCTGTGAGTAGAAAAATCATCATAATTAACAGAAATAAAGGCTTGAAAACATCAGCCTGTGTGTAATTATTCTATATATCATATCTAATATATATATATATAAGGTGTTTCAGTTAGTGAATTGAGTAATTGAAATAAAACAACTTTTGAATTATAGTCTCATTTACTGAACATGATTGTACATTGGACCAATAAAACAAGCATTTTCAATACACAAATTTCAACATATTGAAAATATGTTAATCTACTCTCAATGAAGGAGGTCCTTTATGAATTAATGCATCAATGGGGTGTAGCATAGAGAGTATCCATGAATGCCGGCTGTGCAGCTATCAGGACAATAGTCTGATGATTATTTAGGTCACAACTTGGCCAAAACAATTTTTTATTTAAGTCATTTTTCAAGCTGAATTTTTAGGTTTTCATGAGCTGTAAACCAAAATAACCAAATTTAACACAAATAAAATAATTGTTAACAAATAAACAATCCACCTGTATGCACTGTGTGCAATGCAGCTATATATTTTAAACTTTTCGAAATTAATTACTAAAATAAATAAAATTTTAGATGATTTTCAGTGGTTGTCAAACTTTGAAACTGAAGTACCACCTCGGTAAATATACTTTTTCCAAGTACCACCATTTTTGCAGACTTTGTAAACCAGTTCCTTTAGCATCGCCCAAGCTCAAAGTCCAGTATGGCTGTTGTGACATTGTAATGCTCCTACAGTCAACATGGTGCTACAGTATTTAGACAAAAGGTAGATAAATACAGATTTAGCTTGCCTTGCTAGCTTATATTGCTGATAGTTAGCCTGGTCACAGCCATTAGCAACACTAACTGGTGTTTGAATTTGGATCCGGAACATGTTTGAATTGGGCCTGATGTCATAGTCAGATCTGTGTTCGGACTTCAGAAATTTAATGGGACGCAGCATAAGTAGCCACCATCCCTTGATACTGGTTCATTGTTTTTCAGTGCATACAGTTCCAATAAAGCCAGCCCAAGTACCACCAGAGGTAATGTAGCACTGAATGAGAAGCATGGTTCTCAAATTACACCTGTGAATAGGGTCAATTGTGTTTGTGTCCCTTAAAAAATACAACAGAAAACCCTGTATAACCCATCTAAAATACCATCTAAATGTCCCAGAGTTATCCTTGGCTTTACAAGTGACACACTTGTAAAGCCAAATTCACAACGTGCCTCCTTGGAACATCCAGAGTGGCCCACAATAGTAGCATTGACTGTAATTCATCAGATAGGATCGTCAGGGGGCCCACTAACCCAGTGTGCTGATAAATTCTGAAGGAGACCTGAAGGTGTAGCTCCAAACTCAAGTTTGACCCAGACAAAAACTTTTTTCCTCCATCACTCTTCAAGGAGAAAGCAGGAGGGGGCAATTTTTTCGGCTTTACATCCACGCAGCCAGCTTACAGAGAGATCACAAACACACAAGAGCACTCCCAGCCCAAGACAGCAGCCGGGTCGTCGCTTCTGATCTTCAGTTTTAAAACACACTGATGCCGAATTTGGGTCAGAGAGAAAAGAGTGATGACTCCAACTGTTTCATGGAAACCCACACGATCAGGGGGTAAAGAGAGGGAAAAAATATCAGACCCCCCCACAGATACATCAAAAGGTAGATCTTTTATTCTAAGCATCAAAGCATTATTCCACTATGATCAAAGCAGCAGCAGCCGTGTAGCTCAGAGCTTTGGGAAAAATTGAAATTTGGCTCTCCACTCGTTTGCTTTTCGCTACCCTACACTGTGACTAGCTGGATTCTGGCAATATTCATTAAAACTGGTTGGCCTCCATCAGCTTTGCCCGGTTTTTACAATGTAAGGTGTATTTTATTTCATCTGCTTTTTCCTACACAACATAGGGGATTGGATGGGCTGGGATCGGATAGCTAATGAAACTGATGCTATGTTAAATATGAAACTATAGTATGTAATGCAGTGATTATCGTGGGAGTTGTGGCAACGAATTCAATATGTTTTCTCTTCAAAGACTCTTATAGCAGCGCTTCATGTTACTCTACTCTGTTTAGTGTTCACACACCTTCGCTCCAGAATCTGAGGGAAAAAGCCCAGTCTTCTCAGATGTTTCTTTAGCTTTCAGCCACTGTCAGTGGTGTGCACGACAGAAACTGAGGCTTGACGGTCGGATGTTTGATGCCAAAATGCTCCCAGGGAGTTGAACCGGATTGTTTTCCAACACAGTTTTGACTGATGCTCTAACTGAGATAATTTCAGGCTGTTCCAAGCTGCACAAAAGCCCAAACTGTGAGTTACCGAAAATGGCTCAAAACAGTTTTCACTTGCAAACATAGCTATTGTCTGAGTAAAATATGAGGCACAATTTGGTAGAATTTAAGGAAAGGGATTGTAATTTCTTCCAAGATGTAAAATAAAATAAATAAAATAAATCGAGTATCACCTGCTTTTTATGCTTTGCACATTTTTCTGCTATACTGAAGAACATGGTTTAGGAAGCTCTTTACTATTTCACGGTTTTTCTTTTATACCTGTTCAGGGCTGGCAGAATAACATCTGCTGTGCAATACAGTCCCAACATTTACCCTGTGACATATTGTATGACCATAGATTTCAAGCTGGATAACAGCTGACATATGTACAGCTCTGAAAATGTCTCATGATAACATGGAACCACTTTCTACCACATCAGGAAATTGACACAATCAGACCCTGACTACTAATTATTATTCGTAAGCCTAGAAAAGTCCTGTAAACTCAGACTTCTTCTTAAGTGGGATAAAATACATAAGCGAGATAATTTAATTTATAGCTCTGGTGACACAGAGCCTAAAGTTTGTGTTTGCTGTAGTCATAAAGCTGCTTTGATGCCACAACAAAGTACTCCACAGAATGTGTGAAACACCTCATGAACAGACTGAATGCAGAGAAGATATCATTTAATTTAATTGCATTTAAATTGGGCAATACAACATCGACATCTGTGGCAGTGGAAATATTGTTTTTCTTTAAATTTTCCTTTTATTTGACACACCAACATTTGGTCAACGCCAGTCAAATGCTTTCAGTTTTGTTAGAATGTCAGATCTCAACTTCAGTACATTCAATTTTGATGACATTTAAATGTTGTTTAAGGTCTGATGTTATTACTTGTAAATAAAAAAAGTAGCTGTGTAACAGCGGAACTTACATTATTTTATTCAGCTCTCTGAAGACAGACTTTCAGGAGGACTTGGATATATTTTTCCATTGGCTGTCTTCTGAATTTCAAGCACATTGTTTTGGAGGAACCTTAGCCCACTGTTCTGTGCAGCCTGGGTTCATTGAAGTAAGCAGACATTAGTTTGTTCACAGCTCTATTAATGTTCCTTCATGGCACTAATTTTGACAACAGGCATGGACTTTGGTTACCCAGACATTCCAGATGCCATCTGTCAGTATTAATGTGTCTAAAAAGCTAATGTAAAAGAGTTTATGGTTGATATGGTCTCCCTAAAGTGACCTCCATGGCAATTGTCCAGAGAAAGATGTTTCAGAAATTAGGTTTGCTTAGATCTCGCATCACGTAGTATCTAAAAGAAACCATGGCACAGCTTTTAATTCCATGATTAAAATACTCTGCTCTAAAGTTCAACCATGCTTAGATGAATAAGTTAAACATGTGGAATTATGTCTTCCTGGTTCAATTTCCAGTGCCATTCCACCTGTGTAGCGCTGGGCATGGGCTGGAATGAGATGTTCACAGTGTTTGGTGCTTGAGAAAAAATACCACAGCATCACAGTATTAACAAAAATTTAAAGCAAACATGCAAAACATCTACATTCCTTTAAAACACACCAAAAAACAACAGTTATTACATTGCTACTGCTAAAATAAAACACATTTATTAATTAGTGAATTACTAAAAACACTGCTGAGAGTATTGAAAGTCAAGTTTTTAACTTCAAAATTTAGAAAAATCAAAAAGTAAATGTTAATTCAGCCACAAGTAGCCAGTGTCAGCTAAAACCAGTAGCAGAGTTATTTTATAATATATATTATATATATATAATATATATATATATATATATATAATATATATATATATATAGAGAGAGAGACCTATCCAGTGTGTTCCGCCGTCTCTCGGCTTGTGACTGTTGGAGATAGGCACCAGAAACCACACAACCCCCATCCTCCCAGTGAGCCTGCAAGCATAGGTCTGCATGATGGAGAGTGGATGACTTTATTAGAGGCATTTATGTGCTTATTGCACAGATTATCATCTCTCGTTGCCGTTCTGCTCCTTATAGAGTAACACTACAAACTACCACGGCCAACTAGTTGCCAAAACTTGCTCCAAACAAAAATGACAGATTACTAGTTAACAGGACATGTTGATTGTGTGACTCGGGCTGTTATTTATTTTTGGTAAATCATTTATCTATCACAATAAAATCAAAATCACTGTGCACTGAATCTCTAGAGCCCCATTCAGATCACAGTGTCATGAAAACACACAACCCAGTTTGACTCCATCCAACTGGTCAAATGTCTTTTCAATATGTAATGCATGATGCTTGGAACATACTGTAGTATACTACCAGACAGTCTTATGCTGTTGTGATATTGCAGTGATGATTGCGATCCCATATACGTACTGTATTTTGGAGCTCTATTGCCAACTCAGACCTGTAGGGAAATCTCAAACCATACTTGTATGGTTCCTGGTGTTTTGAGATGTTTTGCAATGAATTTAATTATTTCCTGTTATTAGTAACAGTTTTGCAGTTTATCTTTTTCACCAAATCAGAAGGACAGAGTACTGGAGACCTGTGTCAGCTGTTTTGTCTCGAAAGTTAAACTATAAAATTAAAAAGCTCTGACAGAACAAACTTGTACAATCTGATATTATTAAAAGAAAAATATTACTTTCTGAGACTATGTATAATAGTTATTTTTCTGTAAATCTGTTTTCATTTTCAGTCTGCTGTCTTTGCTGTTTTATGCCATTTCGTCAATACCATACAGAGAGCTCAGACCGTACTGTATTTAAAGTTAAATACAACACTGTTGACAGTAATTGCATTCGTAAAATGCAATGCTCATTGCAGTGTGGGTCAATAGGAACAAAACTGACTGATCTGAAAGAAGCTACCAACTTCACATCACAGTGGTACCTTAAATGCTGGTTATATTCTGAAAAATCTGTTCCTGTTTGACTATTCTTAAAAAAGCAGAAGTTTTGGCACTCTTTGTAACTCAACAAAGTGTCAACCATAAACAGAAGCAAATGCTGGGATAAGCATTTTTCCAATATTAGAGCAAAAGTTTTATAAACCTCCAGTATGCTTATCCAATAGGTTGTACTAAAGTTTTAGTGTTGGCAATACAAAGTTGGATACATGTAGCAAAATGATCTGTCAGAAGTCTCAATAAGAATTCCCTCTAATTGGCATTGCTCTGTTTATTCCAAATGGTCTAAATGGAAAAGGTGTGATTTGATGATAAAAAGATAAAGAGTAAGGGACATTTTTTTCTGAATCTGCTGATCATGCTTACAAGGCTGTACAGAACTTGCTGATGGACTTCAGATGAGTCTCTGTAGACATGAAACTCCTTAATGAACACCACTGAATGAGTGCAATTTGCTGCAAATTGGAGGCAGGTCTTTGTTATTTCTGTGAGTTCTTAAACATTCAAAATTGACGGCTTAAAAGACAAGAGCTTTCAAGTACAAAACTTCACAGTGTCAGAAATAGCTGACAGAGTGCACATCTTTCAGAATATAGGTATGAAGCTTGCAGCAGTCCCCGAGATGTCCTGGATCACACTTGGTTTTGCTTAGCACACAGCTTGCAGCTAATGATTGTGGATGTCAAGTGGAACATATTTCCCCCTGGAACAAATGGATCCTGTCATTAAGTCTTCTCATGAGAGTAGAGGGCCTGAATCACTCTTCCATCAACCTGCATGCGGGCAACAGCACTTCCCTTCTGTTTGTTAATTGTTGCTTGACATGATACTAACTTCAGCAAATGTGCGTAGTGATCAGACCGTAAATGAAGGCCTCTCAGTAACACGTAAAGCAGAGCTATAAATGTGTTTACTGCACCCTAGTTTGTCATTATCCATGGTACTGAGGATATCCTAATGCTGATGATTTTCCTGCCCTGCCCTGCCCTGCCCCACCCCAACCCACCCAAACCCTCTGGTCTTTGATCTTCTGCATCTCTGTTAAAGGTCTGGGGGCTAAAAATAATTAAAGCCTAATCCACAGCATGGTCAGGTGGTTTGGCAGCTTATGAGCACAAATGTGGGCCAAATAAATGGTTCATTCATTCATCTTCTCTACCGGTTATTCCATAGTGGGTCTCGGGGGGGCATGGTGCCTATCTCCAGCAGTCTATGGGCGAGAGGCAGGGTACACCCTGGACAGGTCGCCAATCCATCACAGCCAAACAAATGGTTAACACTTAAATCTAGCTCTATAATTTTGTAAAACAAAGTATCTGAAAAATGAAGGAAATTGCACTCCCTGACTCAGTCTTTTCAACTCAGACTAATTGAACAGTGCCCAATCAAACTAACCAATTAGCTGCATTAAGATACCCCGGGAAATACGAGGTGTACTAACTGCCTAACTTTGTTGCACAAGAGTCTGAAATCAATTAGCTGATTATTCAATAAATCAATTGATTGAACCTAAATACTGTATAAAAGCCAGGTTTAAAAAAATCACTTTGATAGTTACTTGATTAGACTTCTTTATCTGATCAAATGTGGGTGTAAGGTAGATTATGCCATTTGCCACCTTTAAATAAACCAAACTTGAAACAGAAGGGAGGACACCTTAAAGTTGGGCGCATGCAATTGTTTGAAAAGTCTATATCTTTTTACTAGAAGGGCCAAGCTCAACAGCCCCGCACCATAATCCTCTTTGTACTAAACTTTACACAATGCTGTCAAGTGACGTCCTTCTGGTACCTGACAAATCCAGACTCATCCATTGGATAACACACAGAGAGGCCTAGTTTGTTATTGCAATAGTTTCATGCTTTACACCACTGCAATAAATGCTTTGCATTGCCCTTGGTGATGTAAGGCTTGGATGCAGCAGCTTAACATGCTTCTTGAGCTAATCTGAAGACCACATGAAGTTTGGATGACTGTAACTATTGACTTTGCAGATAGTTGAGAAAAAATAAGACAAAGATAAACAAAATACCAATAATGTTTGCATTATCGTATATGCAAAAATGTCTTTTATACGTTTTTTTTATGTATAAAATGATCCACCGGGATAATTATCTAGCCCAAACTTATAAAATAAACCACAGGAGTTTTGATGTGAGGAAGGAGTGGCAGGCGAAACTATCAGGTCTGGTCTGGTGAAGCTCCAAAGTTTTCCTGAAGAATTTAACATTTCGGGCTTTATAAGGAAGTTTGCAGATCTACGAATTGCAGAATTTCCAAGAAAAAAAAAAACACTGCAATTTCCATATACCACAGTAAGGGAGAATATTTTCATGTTAGTGACAGATCAAAATATAAAGGACCAACATCCTGGGAAGGGCTAAAAATTCACCCAAAACAACTCCAGCTTCTGTTCTCTTTAGGTTTTAAAGAAAACTGTGACCAATTCTGAGAAACCAGTGAAAATGACTCATGCTCAGAAAGAAATAAGTGGGCTTGTGTGATGCAGGCTGCCACATTCTCAAAATCTGTTTGCCAGGCCTACATGCATGCACCAACAAATAGTTTTTACAACCATATGCTTCCTCACCTGTGTTACACTGTCCCTCATGGTGGGCGAGCGCCCTTTGCGGGTGGTAGTTGTAGCCATAGTGGTTGTTGTCTCCATGATGGTGGTGGACATATCAGCCAGTGGGGTGGTGGAGGTGGTGTCAGTAGTGAGCACCGTGGGCACGTCGCCCACCAGCCTCAGGTTGCCCTGGGTCTGGACGCTGGGGTCGCCCTCGGCTGCCAGTTTGAACACCTGCAGACCGTTGTAGTACAGGCCTGACATCTGGCCCTGGAAGTGGCGCCCCTTCTCTCCACCACCGACTTTAATGAACGCCTGGCTGTTGAAGATGGTCAGCTGGCGACCTGATAATGCCACAGAAGTCAGAGCAATGACAGAGTAGTAGTAAAGATAAGACAGGAGAAGAGAGGTCATGAGAAAATGAGGAGAAAAAGATAATGAGAATATAATTCAGCTCATGTTTTAGCTTGAATATAAAACAAAGTAATGCACAGAGTGTGGAGAAGAGGAGACCGAGGAACAGGGGATTTCCTGGGTAACACTTTAGGGATATTGGACCCTGGGTTGCAGCAATTGCTGCCATTATGGAGCTGGGCACGTGCCTGATTCTACGACAAGCAGTGTGAATCTGGCAGTCAAATAGATTGCAGGGGCAGTTGTGGATTGACCCCGGGATGGGCAGTTCACAGCAAAATGCATCTGATTTGCTCTGAGACGGAATAAATTAGAACAGTGCTGGCTCTGTGTCATTGACCTTCAATGCACCTGAGCTGCAAAATGATAAAGTACCTCTGGCAGCAGAAAAAAATGTCACCTCACTGCCATCTAAAAGAGGGAAAATGAGATCCTCATTGGAAGGAAATGTTTAATTCATCAGGGGCTGTTCTTCTCTGTGGTCATTACCATTTATCTAGATGGATAGATGGATGAAGGGAGGATGGGGTCAACCATTTAGCCAGGGCCCAATACTAATGTGTTCCCGGGATGTGTGGTGAAGGGGCGGAGTGTGGGCATCATGGCAGGCGGAGTTTTTTTTCTGCAGCATTTCCAGCTGATGGTAGCATTGGTTTCACATTACACAATTTTTTACTTTTGCATGCATGTCTCCTTTGGGGGTTGCCCATGATGCCACCTGGACTTTTTGCAGCGGCTACCCCATTATGAGTCATATAGTTTAGATGGACATGTTTGTAAGGATGTGGGCTGAAAATAGGAGTTATGAGGTAATTACTCAAAGGAGAAGAATGAGAGAAGCCAAAGAGCTTTTTTATGGATTAATCAATCGCTGTAAGGAAAGAGGGAGTGTGTCTGTTTATGAAAGGAATATGCCACTAATGTGTGCAATTCAGAGTGAAATATCGACTTGGGCTATTAACCTCTGAAATTACAGAGTTATGTGGGCCTGAAGGGAGTAGACGCTCCTCGGCGTGTATGCATACTGTACAGTGCAAAAGTATGCACACCCCTTGAGGTATTTTGTCAAATTACAACTTCAATATATCTTCATTGGCTTTCATGTGATTGACCAACACAAAGTAGTGCATAATTGTAAAGTGGAAGGAAAAAATTGTTAATTTCTTCATATTTTTTGCAATAACTGTTTCACTGAGGAATGGGTTGTTTAAATGATTTGGAGTGTTCATTTTCTGCTATACCCAGTGTTTTGCTTAAAGGTTAAAAAGTTTACCTTTGATCTAATCTGAGCAGAGCTGTGTTAGCTGTGTCCCTATAAGGTCTATGCAAACTGTGAATGGGAATTCTCATGCTTTGTTCAACAATGTTTTTTTTAAATTCCACTCTTCCATGTAGGCCAGATCTGAGGAGTGCATAAGTTAAAGGTTGTCTTGTTGAGAGATTCTCCCACCTGAGATGTGGATTTCTGCAGCTCTTCCAGAATTACCATGGTCTTCTGGACTACTTTTCTAATAATGTTCTCCTTGCTAAGCCTGTCAGTTTAGGTGGTCACCCATGTATTCCATGTTGTATTTATAGTGAGATTATATCACCCACAGGTTTGACTCTATTTTCTTGTGTGCTGACTTCTGAAGGCAACTAGTTACACTGGATTTTTTTTAGGTGTGTCACAGTTAAGGGGGCGATGGATACAAAGGCACACCACTTTTCAGATTTTTATTAAAAAAGACAATTTCTTTCACTTTACAGTTATGGCCGACATTATGTTGGTCAGATAAAACCCTAATACCATACATTGGAGTTTGTGGTTGTAACGTGACACAATAAAGAAAAGTTCAAGCAATATAAACACTTTTCCTCACATGTGGACTGCTGACAACCAAACCCTTGGAGTAACTTTTCAGTGTTTCTGTTTTCAGCGTAATAATCCAAGTGCATTAGGGCAATATTCTAGTCATCAGCAAAGAGACACTCTCATTTGTTTTCAATTAAGAGAGCTTAGAGGGTACTTCATCACTCTAATTATGATTTACTCTCCTATATGAGCGCACTTGGTCTGACATTCATGTAACACCCAGGTGGGTGGAAGTATCAGACAGATAATGCATATCTGTATATTTATGTGTGGGTGTTACGGCACATGTGTATCTGTGAGGTTCCTACAGGCATCCTGAAAGGAGAAATCTTTTCCACTGAGACGGGCCATTACGCATGCCATCCCATTATCACATTATTAGGTCTGTCGGAGACCCACCGGGGCCCGGGTTCTTGTCCCCTAACTCTTTAATGAAGACACTTAATGTCTGGCATATGCACTGTTGACATAATGGTGGTGTCTTACTTGATTATCTCATCACCAGCATGTTTGTTGTGGGAGTGATATTGAAATAAATAGCAGGAGAAGAAAGTATGAACAGACTGTTAAAGTGTTATAAGCTAGGAAAACACAGGGGAAAAACCATGTGTGTGCACCTAAAGTCGGTAACTTTAATACTAAGAGGGTATGCACAGATATACATACTACACCTCATGCTTACACACCTTCCACACATACACACACAACCACAAATCAGCCCAGAGCATCTCGCGTTTCCAAACAATCTGAGTTTTCATGTTGAGAAGTTGAAGACTAAGGGTCATCTTTCATCCTGGATGCTGCAAAACAAAGAGATAACGTTTCTATGCTAACCCCATGCTCCTTGCATGGCGAGTATGCACCAAGTCTAGTAAGAATGTCATGAAAAGCAGTCGTAGTGTGCAGGGTATGAGTTGTACCGCAGAAAATAATAGAGTCTAAAAGACCGAAGAGATAAAAAGGAAGGTGCCCTCTAGATAACATGCAGGGGAGATCATTGTTTGTTTTTGTATCTGTCTGGTTAGGATGAGACCCTAACAGGCCCTGATGAAGTTATTGTTTCAGGGTCCGCCAGGTCAAATCAAAAGTGACATGTGGTTTTAAAGCCAATTTTGGTGGCAGGGATGAGTGTGGTGTGGTGGGGTGGAGGGATGGGGCCTCTGCATGACAAGCAATCACCGCTCCTAATATGACAGAGCTGGATGCGACTCTGCCGCAGAGAACAGGCCGTATGTGCTTTTACATAATGACTTATGAAATATGTCAGTGATGGTTTGTCTGTTCAAGCAGTGTGTCTTTGCAAAGATTTGTATTTACATGTGCCTCCTCTGTGTGTGTGTGTGTGTGTGTGTGTGTGTGTGTCGGGGCTTGCACATTGATGAGGAGTCTATTGGACCTATTCAGTGGGATTGGGTGGCTGCTGCTTCTGTCCTCTGGGCTCTTAAGGTGATAGGCATTTAATGGGCAGCGGCTCATGGATGGGACCCAGTCGGGCGGGGTGAGATTATGGCGCCGCATGGCAGCCAGCCAGCATCTAACTATTACAGACATTCAGAGCAACACATGGAGCCTTAATTAACCGCAGTGCAGACACCAGGAGGGTCAGGATTTAGCAACAAGCCACTGCAGATGCTGAGCTCAGATAACAGACTGATACATGCGAGTTCTTTTTTTAATTGTGCATTTAATATATCTGTCAAAAATGACAGTTTTAGGTTTTACCACATAGAACACATTTATGCACAGTCTCAGTCTCCTTTGAACCTGATAAAAAGAAACTAAACCCTTGACTTTTGACTGTTGTTTACTGCAGTTTTAGCTCCAGAAGTGTACCAGCTGCAGCGCTTATTGGTAGTGATTCATTTAATACAATGTTAGAATTAAATATATTCACAGGCTAATGCATCAAAAACGTAGGCTCCTCAGTGGTTTAAACCTGGTGACAAAAACCCCCTAATGTTGACATTTCAGCAGTCAGTCCTGCTATGTGAAGCTCACTGTAATGAATCAGTCAAAAATTTAACATTTACTTGCTGAAGGCCATGTATGATATAAAACGGACAGTACTTGCAGTAGGGAGATGTCATATTGCTATAGATAGTCAGAGTGGTGGAAGGCTATCAGCTAGTCAGACAGAGCCTAGTTTTAGCCAATTTTAACAATTTAAAACAACTCAAACTAAAATTGATGATATACTGTGTGTGGGAAACAACGTTATTTCAGCATGCTGTTGCACAAATATAAGCCTGCTGCAAAATCCAAAAGTTTACTAAACTATGGTGGCTATAGAGTGGACTGACAAGTCGCAACTGATGAGTTGGTTTGATACAGCTGCCGTCAGCCTTTATCAGTGTAACTTCACGTAGTATGTTACATTGGCTGAGAAAATAGTGATAACTGTCAAGTGTAGTCGATTTCTATCTACTATTATAATGATGTTTTCTACAGCTATAAACACTTTTGGTTTGAATTGTTTTAAAATGAGCCAAACAAGGACCCCATCGGACTAGCTGTTAGACTTCCACTATTTCTTTTGTTTTCTACAAACTCACTGCGATTTGTCACATTTCTAATACAAGCTGGGGAACTATAACTGGCTAAAAATCCCAACTATTACTTTAAGTACATGTTCCCATCTGATTCCAGGTATTAGCTCAGTGTCAGTTCAAGGCATTTTTAAATGATCAGTGTCAAGGTTCCTGACTAAACTGTTGATACCAGATTACAGTCTTTCATGTTCTCATCTGCACAACTTGCGAATTTGTGGCCAACTTTTATAAATCAAAACTTCATCTGCATTGCTTGCAAAATTGCATTATAGGCCATGCACATAAAAAAAGGGTTTTGCTTGACCATCTGAGTCTTTTTCAGGTGTCACCATGACGCTTACAGTGAAAGAGAGACTGTATTGGCTGCTGCAGCTCCCTGTCCGTCTCTGTGATGGCCCGTGTCTGTGTCTAGACTGCTGTCTGTGTTGGAAGAAAATTTTACTGAACTACACCGTCAGTAGGAGCAAGAGTTTATTGAAGAAAATATCTGCATCTGTTGAGTCAGATTTCTCTTACGAAACAAAAGAAAACTACTGTTAGAACAAATTATTTGTTGCTGTTAAGAAAAGAAAAATATTGCAGCATCTGGAATGTCACCAATGGGTCAGTTAAATGGGATACAATCAAACTAATGTCGACCATGTGATGCTGAGAAAATGTGGTGTTTTTCTACTGCACTCTAAAGCTTTACTGAGTTTTAAAGCATATACATGTAATTAATTTTAAAAGGTATCAAACTAGGACCAGATGTCTTTTCTCTCTTATTTAAACCTAAAACAGTCTGTGAAAGAGCATAAAGCCCTCCCATCCTGTTGAACTAACCTGCAGTTTTGTTCCTTGGAGCAGCAATCTGTGGAAAGCTACACTTTTACTGCTTGAGTTAGTGTTTGCAATAAAACAAACATTATAAAATGAATAAAGATTAAAGTGTCAAGCCATGATGTTATAGTGTGGGAATATACTGTAGCTTACTGTAGATCTACTGCTGTCTTTAAAAGAGATATTTTATAAAACTGCCATAAAGTGAAGCTTTCTTCCCATTATTTATACATCTCCTATAAACAGAGCCAGCGAGGAACAACCTGCTTGGCTTGCTCTGCTGGTCCTAAACAGATGCTGCCTAACATTCTGTATTACAGCTGCAGAAATCCAAATTCTTGATGAAGCATTCTGTCAAATGCAAACTAAGCATGCACCCCCGAGCAATGAATGAGTCATCAGCATTTTCCAGGAAATGACAAACTCTAAAATTAAGCATGCATACAAAGCTAAGTATTTGTCATTGTCAGGTCTGATCCTGGTGTACAGTTCAAGTATGCAACAAGACATATGATCTAAAACACTAATCAGCCTACGTGGGGGGTACACATTAAACATTTATAACCAGTTTACCCTCTTCCGCACAGAGGCCCATGTAGGCCACAGGGTCTTTCACGGTTTATTCCCCTAACAGACTTCTTGTGTTACCGTTTGATAAATTGGGGTAGGATGTACTTTATTTTTGCTTCAGAAGTCTGTTTGATATATTTTTGAGAAAATCCAGTAAATTAGAATTTCTAACTCGTTGTTATTAGGGAATTATTTACCATCTTTCACAGTCCTACATGAGTAAAACAGAGTTTTTCTGGAGCATTTTAGCTCTCCCACTGGCTTGGTGAGAAGCCTTGGGTTTCAGGATTTTTCATCACAGCTTTTAAGATGGCTTTGGGAGTATTTTCGAAGCAGAACTTTCACAATCGGTGGCTCAAAGAGTTAATTATCTTTTTTTTTTTTACATTGAACGGAAACATCTTTAGCTTTCAAGCAAATTTAAACAAACACTGCTCTAAGTACCAGCCTAAGGTAATTGTATTTTGGTGCTCTAAATGTGATAATATTTGCTACTTTGGCTCTAAGAAAATTACATTTTAGTCCAATACATTAATCTAAATGTTACAGTTACTGATTGCCTTGCAGAAGGCTGGGTAACTTGGGTATCAGACCAGAGGTATCCTCTATGTGGTTTTAAATGTAATCCTTTTCCAGACATTAATGTGTAACTGAGCTAAAAATCACCTGGAGTCATGAAGATTTTCTTAATCACAGCATGTGAACATTACATGTTATTAATGATACTTAACAGGATGTTACAAGAGGAACTTTATCATCTGGAGTGAGAGTTAATACTTTCATTTCCACCCTGTCGGTGGTACTATGCAGACCAATAACATTATGACCACTGACAGGTGAAGTGAAACACATTGATTATCTTGTTATAGTGGCAGTGGGCAGGAGGCAGCAGTATATAAACTATAATATAGATAAACTAGTCTTTAAATGATAATTTTGTGGTTGAGGTTTACGTGTCTAGCAGCTGGCCTGTATTCTTCAAACTAACAAAGGAGGTAATATGTCTCAAATTACTGAAAAGATTATTGATATGTGTGCTCTGATGAAAGGTGCATTGATTCATGGAAACATCACCTCTCGCCATCCAGGAGGGTAGGAAAACTATGACATTGGGTTTACAAGCACAGGATGAGAGGAGACTTTCGTGGAATTTATGGGAAAGCTAATAGTGTAAAGGTTTCACAAATCACAAACTGTGTTAGAAATAAATAATCAGTTATCAGAGTAGATATTTTAATTCTGTTTAGATTAGTCTGTATTTGGTTATTATTCTTGTCTGATTCTATGCTGCTCCTTATGCCAAAAATAACTGAACACGCTCCCTTTTTGTATTTGACATGTGGGATAAATGTGTCATAACGCTCAAACTATGTAAAATGATCCATTTCAGGCTTGATCAGCCTAAGTATTTAAGATTTTCAAGTAGAAATGATCAAATGCCATCTAGACTTATTGAAATACAGAAATAGCTCTTTAGTTTAGCACCAATAGGAAGCTGTGAAGCCGATGAAGACTTTAGTGTTAGTGGCTAACAGTTATCCTGTGATTCTCACAGCGCTTACAAATCATATCTTGTCTGTCACTCAGAAGACATTTCTTTTTTCTACTGAGGACCCAAAAGAGTTTTGTCAGCCTAACCAGAAAGCTTTTATTAGTTGACTCTGTCAACTCAACAGGGCAAGTCAAGAACTACTTCCTGTCTTGCATCAAAATAAGAGTCTGAACATTGATAGCACACATCTAAGGTATACACCAGGGACTAATAAAAATATATTAGACTTATTTCATTAGATGCTGACAGCAGGTGAATAGCGCTTTGTTAGACAGACTTTACAAATTTCACCAGTTACTGATGCCTTGGTGCTGATGCTACAGCAGACCTTTAGAGGTCTTATGGAGTCCATGTTTCAGTGGGTCAGGATTGTTTTAGCAAAAAAGGGGAATTATTTAACAGAGTTAAAATGTTGGAATTGACGTACATCTCTGGCATCAGTTACTCTAATCTTCAAAGGAAAGAAAACAACAAAAAATAAGCCAAACTGCCTTGGTTAGCCTGCTCGTGTCTTTGCTGTCTAGCAAGTACCTTGACCAAAAGCCAGTATATTATTTCTGCCTAAACAGGAAATGTGGGTAAAAGAGACAGGTAATGCCTAAGGCATTATCATCTGCAATCATGGCTGATCGCTAGATCAGCTTGGGATGAGGGGGAGTTTAGCGGCTGGGCATCACCATGGAGAAACGAACAGCACTTTGACTTTGATTTGCTCGCTTAGTCATTGTAGTAATGACCCCTGTATGTCATAGCAGATTTTACAGTAGGAGGAGAGGGGGCATTTTTACATTTTTAATGCACAGTGGAATGCAGCATGCAGTGCCCTACCTTCCATAATAAGTAGATAATCAATTTGAAGAAAGACAAGAACTCCCTCCTACTGCACATCTCACACTAGCCTGTCAATTTCCTCCTGGTTCTCCTCTGAAAAGAGGACTGACAATATGATATCAAAGGTTTAAATTAAATCATCCCTATTAAAAGACTATTAAATGTAATTTCCTTTTCCCCTCTGCTGGTGAACAGCTCCGTGGTTACCTAGTCGGGGCTTGAGAAGGTAAGACGACACAGTGAGAAGAGGTCTGAGTGCTAAGAAAAGGGGGACATGAGATATATCATGGAGGGAAGAGGAGTGGCAGACGATAAATGAGGGTATAGAGGATAGAATGTCATCAAGACAAACTCTTAGAGGGAAGGCTGATAGGCTTGATAAGAACCAAATGTAGAAAATGGGAAGAAAGACATGGAAGGAAGAATATAGGGTGGTAGAAATTAACCCCAAGTATAGATGGTAATTGTCAGCTACATGTAAGTCGATTCTACCTTCCAATCCTTATTTTTAAATTCCGCCAACTAATGACATGGTTAACCTTGTGCTAATAACAGTCTTTTTATGACCTTACTCTGAGGCCAAAGCCTCCTGCTGCCTGAACTGTCTCCGGGAGCCCTACTGTTTGACTGGAGGAGGTGTTTCCATTTAGGGAAGAAAATACATATAATGTATATAAGAGGCATTTATACATCGACAGCCCTCTCTGCTCAATGTACTTTCTAGCAAGGATTGTTTAAAACATCTTTCAGCAATGTAGACTTCCAGCAAAGCCTGATTTATGACTAGTTTAATGAAAAAATGGATTTCAAGCGTTTAAATGACATCATAGTGTGTTCTCCAAGAATAACATCTGTTAAAAGAGAATACTGGAAAGGCCTCGTTTCACTAGAAGGATGTCAGTTGAACTGACACTGCATGTGAAAAGCAATGGCCTGCAGACTAAGGTGTGTCGTCTGAAGGTCTGAGGCTGCTTTGATGCTTGAGCACCTAGACAACATCTAGGAATTAACGGAACCATGAATTCTACTTTCTACCAAAAAATCCCGAAGGAGAATGTCGGCTATCAGTTCGTAATCTTGAGCTCAAGCATGCTTGGGTTATCCACCAGGGCAAGGAAGTCTGAGATTTAAGCTGACTGAGTATCTATCAATATCTAGCACTGATGGCCCATAAAATTACATACAACACACCAAAGAAATGTCCTCTTACCTTTGTGCAATACTACTACTACGTCTGTTTGAGGTCGTACCTTACAATAATGTAACCTCTGTTGTCGAGTTCATTACAACTGGACCATGGGTTCAGTTGCATTTGTGAAGCACCTGTTTAGCTGGTCTGTGCTTTTTTTGCAGTTACTGAAGATACATTTTCTCCTTGCTGTGATTGTTTACATCATACAAACATCATCGACTGTTTAGCTTTACAGTTTGCTGTGTCGTTAAATTTCCAGGTTGGATAGAGTCTAAAGGCACAAAGGTTGGAAAAGGCTAATTTGCGCTGTGGGATTGCAGTTTGCCTGACAGAAAGTATAGCTGCTAATGAGATCATGCAGTTTTGCTTTTTAAAAATCTTTAAAAATAGACAGAAAAAACTGTGGTCCGGCACGAAGTGGGACACCTGGTCACTCTACAGATGAATGCCCATTAAAGGGTACAAGGTGCCTCGTTTGGCCACATCAGGGAGCCTAATCCTCACTGGGTTAACTCTTCAACCAAAAGCATGACTTCCGAAAAAGCCGCTGCTGTAACGGGAGTAAAATCAGACTTCTAGGAGCAGATTTGCATTGACGCTACATCCTCTTTGGCTGTTTTCTTCCTTAACAGAGAGAAATAGCTCATCTCAGATGAGCTGTGGTCGATAATAACCAGCTAAGTCAAGCCAAACCAAACCAGTGAGTGGGCCGGGATTGGGCCACGCTTGGGTTGCTAATGCACAGATTGCCTGTCGGAGGCTGCGAAATGATGGCCACATGTCCCCGAATGTACTGTAGGAGCAGAGAAGAGGGATGGGCCTGCTGCTGCTAACCTGGAGGAGGTGATTGCTAAATGGAGGCGGGGTGTGTTAGAGGGTGAGGTAACGGATGATCTAAGTATGGATGAGGGAAGGTGAAAGGGACTACAGCTGAAGAGAGCGGCATCTCTCACTGTGTCATTACTTCTCTCTCATCCACCTTCAACTCCTGTTATCTCACAGAGAGAAGGACCATCATGTGGTTGGAAGGCACTTCAACCTGAAATGTTTTTCTCTTTGCCGAGTTGCAGGGTGGTAGGGATGGCCCAGAATTCACCTCTGTCAACAACCCACTTGTTTGTGACGTGCAGAGCGGAAAATTGAACTGTTTGTACGTGGGCTCTTCATAGATTTGTGCTCAGAAATCCTTCATATGGCTACAAAATTCTTGTTTTTTTTTCTCTCGCAGAATCAACACAAAGAGCTTCCCTAAGACTATGAGGGTAGTGTGAGTCAAAGAAGAGCCGAGCATAATGGGGGTGGGTATGGAACGCTGGAAAAGTCAAATATGAAGTGTTTTCAAGTTATCTGCTCAGCACAAGGCTCTCTTTGGGAAGTAGATTTTAATGTTTTTCAGTTCCTCAGTAGCTGGGTTGGTTCGTGCTGAATACCAAGAATTAATTGTGCTTGACAATAAACATGTGGGGCACAGAGTGACAACACTGTGCAGTGAATGCTTTAGGAGTCAGTCAGATGCCCAGTGGTTCTTAAAGGCAATAACTGCTCTGATTGTGTTGGAGTATCTGCAGGTCTCTTGGGGGAGTAAATTGGATTTAATCAGAAATGGTTTGGTATCTGAACCCTTATCTGTATGTTGATCTGAAACATATGATACTGTTGAGGGAGACACAAAAAGAGATAGCACAGTGGTTAGCTGGGGACAAGATTCTCTCTTTTTATTCTCTCCTAACTGTGACTGTGCTTTTTTTGGGCCATTTCACAGTAGGGGACCATGAAATAACAGAAGATTCCCTTCTTTTTTTACGCTTACTTGCAACCACTTCTCCACTCATGAGCAAGCATGTACGAATTCATTTAGTTTCCCCCAATTTCTCTCAAATGGTGCCATAATAGTGCTGAGAGATCAAATGAGAAGACAAGATAATAACTCAGCGGGAGTCAGAGCACATCATGAGGTTGCTGAAAGAAGGCCTCGAACGAATCGGCTCTCCACAGACTAGGCTGCGACCAGATGGGCGAGAATCTCTGAAATGAAGTGGGCATGATCATGAATAGCAGATCTGGATAGATGCCTGGACCTGGAGATTTGATTTGGGCTTTGGCCCTGCACCAAGGGGGAGGACTTGATTGCTTTTTATTAGGGATGGGGGAAGCTAATATATGACCATTAAATTCTGAACATTAAACCTGGTTCTTCAGCCTGATTCTGAGGCCACAGAGACCTGCTGCTCTGTTACTCGTCACTCAGTCTCATGTAATTCATCACAGAAACTGATCGTCAGGCTGTTGGTGAGCAGTGCAGGGATCATTACTTCACAACAACATGATGTACAGTGAATATTCTTTAGGCAGGTTTGATCACCTGGTTAATCTTCAGCGAAAAATGGCACTAAGGTGTAAAAAGGTTTTCCAGGAGGTCCATTCTTGTTGGTTTGCATTTTTGTTTGTAGCTCTATTTCGAGAGTGGGATCCTCAAACACTGGCTCATAAGAAAGTAGCAACTTTGACATAATAGACTGCTTGAAGTGAATTTTTTGGATGAAGGATGCTGCTGAAAGTCAAAGAAAGAAAACGGATTACCTAAAAGTGAGGGGCAGGAAGGGGGAGATATAGAGAAAACTGCTAATGACAGATCCATGGCTGGGTAAAGGATTGCATCTCAGTAAGCTTTGTCTCACATAGAGCTGTTAAAAACTTTTGGGACTTGGGATTTTTCCCCTCCATTGCTTTCTCTGTAATTGCTGCCATTTTGAATTTAGTCAGCAGGCACAGGGTGGGCAGGAGATGCTCTCTCTGATCTGCCTCACACACAGTATGGGAGATTGGATAAGGGCTTCAGAATGAGATTCAGGGAGACAGCACAGCTCTCCCCTAGGACCGCAGGCTCCAATGACTTCCATTAAATCATGGTGTGACCAAAATACTGATTTGTCAGGGCAAAACTAAGTGATTAACTCTATGATTTTGTGTCTGTCCACACAGGAAGTGTAAAAGTATACCTCTATTAAAGATTGCAGTGGAGGTTGAATAATTAATGAAGCAGTATATTGTTAAACAGGCTACGTTGAGGCTGTAATGTTTGCAAATCACAACCTATTTTCTTGTGCGTGGATTGCAAATCTGCATTATGTAAACCTGTGATTCATTGCTATGGCAAATCACCCTTTACAGTGATGTTCACAGCAAAAGAGCTAAACTGCATGCTAGTCAATTGTTTGGAAACTCAAAAATCCCATCTTTTTACCGTCAACAAACACACCGTACCTACGAACTACAAGGCCGCAGCAACCTCACTTTTTGGTGTGTGAAAGTTAGCTGTACTCAGTATCAGTGATGTGTATATCAATGATGTCAGGGGGACCACAGAAGAAGAAAAAGAAAGTGTAAAAGGTAAATAAATTTTCTACATGTTGAAGCATGTCTGCAGTTTCTTCAGCCTGCAAGAGAGCTTAGACTTAACATCGATAACAGGAAGTCTAAACATATTACAGTAAAGTTGCTATGTTCATCCTTTTCAAATGAATGGGAAATGTCTGAAAATCTCCAAGTTAAGTGAAAGGTTTTTATTTTCTAGGGCACAGGTGTCCAAACCTTTGCTCTTGCTTTCCAATATCATAACACTGAAAGTACTTGTGGGCCACAAAAATTTAATTTTTTAATTAAAAATGCAAAATAAATTTTATGTGATTTTTTTTTTTTACCTGGTCAATTGTAACAAATCACATCTTAATGAAACAAACAAAGTAGTTGGATTTTCAATAAAAAGGGATCTGTATCACTGTAGCCCTGAAACATAAAAGAAAGAAAGAAAATACAATGTCTGGACCTTTTCTGGTTGACAGTGTTTCTTGTATTGTTTGTTAACATCAAATTTCTAGCTTTTGATCAAGGTTTGCTGGATGTTTGTGGTCCTGTTTACTATGAAATTAAAATCAAAGCAAGAAAAGGTGGTCAATAAAAGACAAACATGGTGCTGTAACTAACCTTTTCCATTTTAAGAAGATGTTAATGTGTCTGTATCCTGTTTGAAAGGCCTCGCATTAGTAAAAAAACTAGGTCTAAAATAAACAGCCGCACTATGGACACCGTTCAGTAGCTATGACACACGGAGACTGCTGCTTAATGCTGTTATGCTAACTGTGCTAGTTACTCATATAAGATGCTGAAGTCCGTTTAAAATGTTAACTCTGTAATCATTTTGGTTTTGCATTGACACAGAGCCGTCCACGCTTAGCCGCAGAACTCAACCAATCAACACACAGCTTTTAGCTTGGGGAAGATGTGAAAACATCAAAGAGAGTGCTGCTAAAACACCAGTTTATAAAAGAGAACAACTTTTTTTTCTGTGCACAATAAATTAAAAGGGCACTGAAGTAAGTTACGAGTCAGTCTTCAAGTAGTCATCTCAAACGGAGAGGAAGTAAGCTAAGCAGGCTGTAGGAGATGGATAGGTTACTAAACACATAAATGGCCTCTTGAACTATTGAACTATTAATTCAGTGTTTTTTTAAATATGTTCCTAGAGGAATTTAACTCCATTCCAGCCTAAGAATGACAACCCAGTTAAATTTCTGGCTACGATCTGTAAAACAAACACTGCAGATTGTTGAGGAGGAGACCCACTAGGCTGATTGTTTGTCACACTCTGATTCAGAACTCTGCAACATGTGAGGACCTTTGAAGATCAGTCATACATAACACAGCTTGTACCATCTACTACTGTTTAAATGATGCAGGCTGTTTCCCATAAACACAAGTCTCATTCAACCCACTCAACAACGCTCATACATAGTAAACATGTCCATTTCCTTAGTGGTGAAAACAATAAATGTTAAAGGGACCTTCATTGTTTTTTTCTTAAACATACTTTACTGTAATTATCCAGAGTAGATGAGGTCAATTGGAGGTTCAACGATTTGCTTCGTTTTAACCCTCTGAGTTTTGCTTTAACAAACAGGAGAGGACAATTTGAAGACGTCTTCACTTAGAGATGTGTTTCTTTTAGCAGGAGTTAGAACACGGTTAGCATTTGTTTAGTTTTCGTTGTTTGCAACGACCTGTCCAAGTTCTTCCGAATACCAATAACCAGTTTCAGTTAAAAATAATTTATAACAAGGTTAGAACTGAAGACTCCATGAATTTGTTGCCAGCTCAGTAAGGCTGGAAAGGTTTGCCAATTTCTTTAAGCTCATAGTTAGGAAAGATGGAACGTCCTGAGAGGAGTCCTCAGTGGTTAGTGTGGGTAGAGTTTGATTTGCTGTTGGTGGTTAGATTCTGCTTTGAGGTTTTTAGATTGAAGTTCTATCCGCTTTCTTTTTGGATTAAAAAACAACCTTAACCCTTTGAGCTCATAAATGTCCACTAATTCCCTTCGCCGTTACCTAGAGTTGTACTGAAACAAGTATTTAAAAATACAAGCAACTCTTTGTCTTTAGCCCATGGCGTGTGTATGACACTTCTTTAATTAATTCATTGACACTAACAATAAACATATTCAATCTTCTTTAATATTCACTTTGTTAAACTCTTAACTTATGATCCGATGGGAATGTTTACAACTATTTACTCCTATTACTCTCATCTTTTGACAGATTTCTAAGTAGAGAAGAAAGAGAATAATAGATTCAATTTTAAGCTCCTTCTCTTCAGAGTTTCATGGTACACAGATAATTTCATAAAGTGGGTAAGTCATTTTTTATTGATTCGCTTTTCATTCAAGTTTAATCTCCCAATCCTTTTTAATTCTAATTTCTGTTCCAACTGTTCTCGGCAGAAGTGCATATGCTGCTCCACCACATGAGAGAAAAGAAGTCAGTTTATGGGATCTGGATATGAACACAATGATTGTTTTGTTTTCATCAAATAAATATGCAAGCAGTTCATTTATCTTGTTTGTCTGTTGCACAAATACTTCATCCTTCTCTCTAAGGCAGATTTTATCTTCTAAATTCATCCTTGTGTGTTTTCAGATCACAATACTGTTTTAAAGAAAACCCCTAAAGCCAACTGTTTTAATGCTTAAGTCCTGATCATCTCAGTGCATCTCTAATGAAAAAAAAAACAATGTATATATATTTCTATAATTTATGTTTCGTTTTTACTGGCTTCTTCTTGTTTTGAAGAATCAACCACCTTCAGCAGCACAAACACACGGCACGAGACAAAGACAGAAAGGCTGGGACATCTGGTACTCAAAGGGTTAAAGAATCATCTGTTTAATGGCACCACATTAAGAACTCAAGGCGCTGTCAGGTATAACACTGGTAGGGCAAAGGGCATCCAGATGGAGCACTCAATGTAGATTTCATACAAAAACAGTCCCTTTAACTTTTAGTGACTTTCAGTGGAGGGGGTTGGGGTGGGTGGGTGCTGGTGGGGGTCCTGTTCTCGTAAATCCGATGCAAATCAAAGTTTTTTGTTGTTTTCATTCAGCCAACATTCAGCAAACCAAAGACACAGGAAGGAAGCTGTTTACATGTGGTCAGGTTATTAAGGGTTATGTTGGGTTATTTGGAGGTTAAAGCTCTGAAGAGATGCAGCCCCAATGTAGGGTGCCTTGGATGAGGTCCCCTGAACATGGCCTCATTAAAAACTACTGAGATTTGTCTTTGGATGCCAGCAAAGGTCAAACTAAATTTGAAAGAAATGACTCATTTCCAGCTGAGCTTCCTGGCGCTGGAAGAAGAACATGTTAGCTGGTCATTGTTAAGCTTGGTGATTCTGCACCAGGTTAAAGGAGACCTTCAGTTCGGTTCAGGAGCCAATCACATTTGCCCCTGCTGCATGGCACTGCACCTCCTCCAGAGCTGTGGTTAACGGTAGGTTAGGCGGTAAGATCATTAGTGGAGTTAAAGGGATTTTATTACCTTTTTCGAGTAGCCACTCATCAACTACCCGACCAAGTCGGTATGGGATTCTTTGTCTAGCAAGAGCCAGGCGCTCATTATCAAAGTTCCCTTTAAGAAATTTGGAGAAGACAAATTAAAAAAAAGGTTACAGGCAAATCTGGAAGTTAAGAAAGTTAGAAGTTAGAAGGGCAACATTGCAAAGGTTTAGCAGGTTATGAACTTTAAATCAGCTTTAGTTAGGACAGGAAGAACTTGATGTGGTTTTGGGCTGGTTTGTTTGGTTAGACAGGTTAACAACATTCTCGTTACCTTGAGTTTAAATTAGTTTTTTTATATCTGCTGTCATGTTAAACAGATTTAAAGTGATTTAGATGTAAAATGGTTACATTTTTAGAACTTATCATAGTCCTCAGCAAAGTGAATGCACATTAGAAAATCATAAGCGGTGACAAAGTAAGTTAAACTAGAACTGTGCACAGAACCAGCAGTCAACACAAGTACAGCATGAAAGAGTAAAGCAGAACAAGACATCTCAGTGTCGGCAATAAAACATTCCCGTTTCAAAAGGAGCATGAGATAATCACACAGTACAAAACAACACATTTCATGGTTGTTCTCAAGGAAAGCGCATTATAGTTCCCATTGCAAATAAAGAGTTGCTGATTAGCAAAACGGCACCTCCCAAAGTTGACAGTGCTGTGGCATTCGGCCACTGGAGCATCAGTTTACTTTGAATCACTCTTCCCTTTTTCACCTGAAGCAAAAAGGATTAAGTGAATCTGTCAGCGCACTGTTTTCCTCTGTGCACTATGTTTTTCCTCCTCATGCATTAATGGAGCACTACTCATTGGCACTTGGCAATTAGCAGCACTTCATCAGCGTGTCAAAGAAGTTTCATCACTGCGGCGCCAACTTATTATCCCTCACTTCACTTCAATCAACCTCTGGGTCACGCTGCATGCATCTCCAACACTGTCAACAGAGATGTGGCTGAAATTAGGGGAGATGAGGGGCTTGTGGTGACCAGGCTGGGGGTTTGATGATGTCTGATGTGGTGGATTAATTAGGAGTTATTGTCTATGGCAAAGGGTAGTGTCAGAATAGGCTAAAACCCCAGAGAGCTAAGTTAAGACAGTGCTTTTTGAAAATAGGACAACCCACAACAACAAAAACATACCTAACTTACAGTCTGTTTTAATGGGAAATTTGAGAAAGCAGTCTGAGGTTTGAGGCATTAAAGGCAGGAGTGATGCTGATGAAATTATCTGCAGAGAGTGTGTGTGGAGAGATAAGCATCTCAGCAGCAGCTCTGAAGAACTAATACAGCATCCTATCTGGAGTGTACTTTGATTTAGTGCCACTGCCCCGTGCTGCTGCAGAGATCTAAAATAGACCACCTCACTGTTCTGTAGTACCTACTTCTGCTCCCCAGGAGTCTCCCTACCCACGCCTGCCTGCGTGCGTGAAACAGGCTCAGATAGGCAAAAAAATAGATGTGCTTGCACATGCATGTGGACGTGTGTTTTCGTGTGTTTGTTAGTGAGCAGGAGGGGTACATTAGCGACGATAATGAAAACTTAATTGGTAAAAAAAGCAAAGGATAAGAAAAAGGCTTAAATGAGGGGAGGTCAGAATAGAGGAGTAGTAGGCTTCCTCGTATCAAACAGCATGATTTAGGGTCAGTGCAAATGAACAGAAAACGATTCACCAGAAAATGCAATAAAACCTGCATGAAGCTTATTGAGGATCCGAGAAAATCTAAAAGGTGTAATCAGTATTTGCTCAATTCTCCATTCAGTGTTTTTCAACTTGAAATCCTCAGTATTGGACCTTCTTATGTAAAAGAAGCTTCACATTTTGTTCTGACTCTACCTGTGAGAACAGTGTTGTTCTTGAAACACAATTTGTTTTAAATTACAAGAAAAACCACATAACAGCAATTACAGGTATGTTTTGGCATTGCACTTAGTTGTGCTTTCTGGAAAAGCAGTGCAACAATTACAGCCCTAACACAGGGCTGCTTCAGTAATGACACAGTCACTCTGCTGCAACCACTAAATTAGAGAGAGAGGATCGGATGCAGCTGACAGCGTAGTGTGTTGGAGAGAGAAACGGGATGCGGTGTGCCATGGCTGCTGAGGCTGCATAGATAAAGCAAAAGAAAAACAGGGAGATTATTCCTTTTGTGAGTCTAGATTCTTCTACGGCTGCATCTTCTGTCATCTGCTCTTTTTGAATCATACTGAGTATTACCTCTGGGAACTTAATCCTGCTCTTTACACAGTGTTTTTTATCTCCCTCTAGTGGCCGGGCTGAGATTCTACACTCTCCTTATCTCTTCTTCTGTAATCTGCAAAGAATTGATACTTTTTTCCTTGATTCGGACATTCTTTTCCTAATCCATTTCCCATGTCTTACTCACTTATTCTAACCTTCTTGCTGTTCCTTTGCTTTTTTCCGGCTTGTCCCTCCCTTGTTCTCAAACAATCCTTCATCCACGCTTCATTCTGTCCTTTCTCTCACCCTCCTGCCAAAATCCATTTCCATCTCTCTCTGGCTAGTAACTTGCACGCCCCATTTTCTCCAACTTTCTCATCTTCCACTTTCCTTCATCTCCATTTTTTCTTGTCTTCTTCCCTCCTCTGTCCACTATGCCCGTTTTTAACAAATTCTCATTTCCATCTTCCTGTTTTGATCAACTTTTTTCAATATTTGTTCTTCTTTCCTCATGTTGTTGTATTTACTTTCACCATATTTTACCCATATGCCCTGCTCCTCTCCCTCCAGCCCATTGGAATCATAATGCATGCACCATTCCTGGGACCCTTCCCTTTACGTGATATAAAACTAGGCAATTAGACCTTGCAATCAGTCTGATTTACAAGGGAGGGAAAATAAACTAGAAGATTATAAAGCTGCTATATGATGTTTGGACATATCCCAGTGATCGTCCAATAAAGGAGCATGCTCCCTACTGTGCCTTCCACGAGTATTTATGCCACTTGAATTTTAAATGCAAGACAGGTAATCCTATGCATCCAAATTCATGCTACACTTTTTAGATTTGTATCCTTTTCCTTTCTCTCCCCCAAATCACACGACTTTGTGCTGGTCTATCACATGTAGCTGAAATTAAATACATGAATGTTTGTGGTTCTAATGAATAACTCTGCAAGGCTTGTTAGCACATAGCTAAACTTAAATGAAGCTAAACAGAAGGTATGGGCCATAACTCCCCTTGAGTCATGCCCAGCCAGCTTCCCTGAAGCTTCAACCCCCCTGTGTCTTGGACTATCCATCTAGAAACCTGTCTGTGTTTCTTTTGGTGCCTCATGTTTGCTGCCAGGAGGTTTGTCCAGATAACGGCCATGATGGGACCAGTTCAGGGAAGGTGTCACATCTGCCGTGCTAGAGGGAGGGGTGGGGACATGCTGACTGACTGGCACCTTGGGAGGGAAACAGATGCAGCGGCACACAGGGAGTGTACACTATCTGCTCCAATGCATGTCTGGGACAGCTTGCCTTCAAGTGTGATGATAACCAAATGTATAAATCCGACACTCCTTTGTCTCCCTCCATGTCATTGCACATGTGTACATTTGTGTGCTGGTATTTGACTGTGTGATGCTCTGGGAAGCTAGCTGGGTATCATGTAGCTCTGCAGACAGTCAGATGCCCTTGTACAGGACACCCACATTGGAAATCTATTCACGAAAATGGAGATTACACTGGAGACGATTGGCCTCCCTCTCTTCGACTGAAACCTTCCTCTGTAATGTTAGTTTGTGTTTGCTTTTTATTTCATTAAATAATTTCACATAGTTTACACAATGAATTTAGCAGATTTATATAAGATTATTAAAGTTTTTGGGCTTCTCTGTGTTTTTCAATCTGAGTTTGGAGTTTGCAACTGTGGAACATGAGGAAAGAAGGATTTAACTACCTAACATACTTATTTGTTTATTGCAAATACCTCCTCCTGCACTCATGTCTGCCTATGTTTTAATCACATGGTTGTCATCATTGTAACTGTTTGTCATCTCTCATCTGTGCAGCAGTTATCGGTCCAACAGCTCGTTTTCATTTGTTCCCCTCACCTCCTTTTATCTCAGCCACAAATTGATTTAATGCAAGAGCTGCTGCCAGAGTCAGCCAAAGGATCCCCCATCCACCCACCCTTAAAGAAAGAAAAAAGTTGTAGAAATCAAAGTTGTCACTTTTCTAATTACCCAGAGCAATCTTTTTCCTGTGCCGATTTGCACTACTCTCTCGCTCTCTCTCACTCTCCATCATCCCATAGCCACAGGCCAATAATTTGAGGAACCTTCCAACTGTGCAGGATCCAATCAGATGGAGTCGCAGAGCACCTTGAGGCCCAATAAGAACCAGTAGAATTTCACCAGTGATGAGCGACTAAGCTGGCTGCCTTCAGTTCCTACTTGCTAACCTGTCTTGGCTGTACCTTTCTGTGCAAAACATAATGAAAACCCCAAACTATAAAATTTCATAAAGTGTCAGCCATTCCTCAGTTCAAATGTCTATATCCCAGGGGCACAGGTGCTTGCATACAACCCATACAGTAGCTGTGAAACAGAATATTGGAGTACAAAGTTCTTTGAGACTTTAACCCAAACCTGGAAGTAGATTCATCAGAGGACCTGATTTATTGCCACTACCACCATACATGTTGCGATACAGGTTCCCCACGGCCTGCTGTGGTGATCACTTGTACTTGTATCAGTCTGCCGGAGGCTTCTGTAGCAGAGCATCATGTAATTCCCTCATCACTTTTGTCCAAAAAAGCTCAACAAGCTGAAAAACCAAAGGCTGCTTGTCTCCAGAATCCTAACAGTGATGGGGCTTCTTGCCAGCCCTGACAGGAGCTTTGCCCCTCATGATGATCCATCATGTTCAGCCCAGTGAACCATTAAAGCTACGCAAGACTGCCTCTCTGCTTCTTGTTGGGAGGCCCAAGCTACTGAAGTGAAATCTAGTCCATGTTCAGTTAAAGTCTCTCTGCCTCCAGCCATTTGTCTGACTGCGGCGTCTTGCGCAGAGTGCGCTCCTCTCCTAGCCTAATCCATGTGCTCTTCCTTTGCTTTCAGCTACTCTTACTACGTTTAGAGTGCTCTCATGTTGCTTTTGCCAACAGGCAGAGAGAGACTGATCTTCTTGGCTGCTTCAATCTCCTTCTCCTCAAAGTGTCTTTATCTTCCCTGTTTATTCACGCATGGCTTTCTGTCTCCGACGCGATGAAGCTTGCAAAGACAAAGATGGATGCTGAACAGACAGTGGAGGCATATGAGTAATGATAAAAAGAGGAAGGATGGAGTAAGTAGCAGAGCAGAGCTGTGTTAACCCCTTTTTCTTACACCATTTGTCTGCGATGTAAGAACATCTTAACGGCTCAGCTGGAAGAGCTGCTGCTGACCTCGCTGCTACAAAGACTTCCCCTCTGTGAATCCACAGATCTCGTCTTTCTAGTTTTCTGTCTTAAATATCCAGCCTTCATGCTGAACAGGTCCTAAACTGCCTTCCAGAGTGAAAACAGGGTACGGCAATAGCCTAGTTACTCTACTTTTTCCCTCTTGATTTATAATTTCCTTTAGGGGCTGCCTTATTCTACCTATGAAGAATATGGTGACATCTGAGTGCATGCTATGAAAGCCTCTGTGTTTTCTAAAATATCTAGTCATATGGATCTTTAAGATCAATTACAACAATATTGGAAAATTCAAATAATATAACCAAATTATTATCTTTTTAAAATGATTTCTAACATGTCATAAAAAATGCAGTTCATGGAGCAGAATTAATTAGGACACCACACATTTACCACCATTTAAAATGGTAAAAGTTACATAGAGGCATACCACATCTCTTACACATTTCTATTCAGCATTTGATGAAAATTCAGACATTTAGTTTGGTGTCGTGATTGTTGAAGTGAGGGTTAACACTATGCTGAGATTCAAAAAACTGTGTAAAGACTTCAGAAAGAAGGCTGTAGCAGCTTATGAGTCTGGAAGGGGACTTTAAGATGTCTCAAAGAATATGAAATCAGGCATTCCACTGTCCGGATAATAGTCTACAAATGGAAGACATTCAAATCTAACTGCCAAAATGTCCATGTATAGTGCATGCAGTGCATGCAGGTTCACCATGAGAGCAGACTGCAAGATGCTAAAAGAAATCTCCAAAAACCCTAAAACGTTCTCATGGGACCTTCAGCAGACTCTTGCTATTGCAGATGTGAGAGTACTTCTCTGTACGATCAGAAAGAGAGTACACAAATTTAACTGACATGGGACGTGTGCAAAGAGGAAACCTCTGCTCTCCAAATGTTCTTTGGCCAGATGAGTCAAAAACGTAATTAATCGGGCTCCAGAACAGAGAACACGTTTGGTATTCACCAAACAGGTTTCTGTGAAGCGTAGATGGATGTGTCATGGTTTGAGTGTGCTTTGCTGCAGTAGGATGTGGCTAGTTCACAATCATAGGCTTTCTACCATGAATCAGAAGGTGCTTGAGGAATATGTGAGACTTTCTGTAAAAACATTAAGGCTGAAGCAATGCTGGACCCTACAACATGACTTAAAACATACCAATTAATCCACCAAGGAGAACTAAAAATAGAAGGTTATGGGAAAATTCAAAGCCCAGATCTTTATTCTTTTGAGATGCTGTAGGGGGGCTTGAAATGGGCTGCACACACAAGAAACCCTTCTAACATCCCACAGCTCAAAGCAAGGAGCGGGGCAGACCTTTCTCAGACCGAAGTCAGACACTTCTAGATGGCTACAAGAAGGGTCTCAATGAAGATATTTCTGACTGAAATTATTGCAACCAAAGGGAGTGAGACTAACCAATAATGAGTAGGGGTATCCTAACGTTTTCTCCAGCTACAAAATGCAGTTTTGATTTAAATCTTTAATTTAACAGGTAAAACAAAGTTATTTTTTTAAATGCAATTAAATTACTTTCTTTTACACTGAAATTAGAGGTCAGTATTTAAACATTTCTTAGAGATTTAAATATTTAAACGTAACAAGCACAACTACATATACATACACGGAAATGATTTGTATTAGGAGTACTGCATTAAGCAATTCAGTGACCAAAGCTGGCCACAGCCTTTCTATTTTTTACCTCCACCCAATTTCTTCTGCTTTGTCTCAAACTATACATTCCCTTCCATGTTTATCATCCCCTCCATTCTTACATTAACTGCTCCTCTCACATGCCTCTTCCCAGCTTCCTCCAGATAGTCGTCATGGTGGGTCAGTATGCGATGACGTCTCTCCAGCCCAGCTAGTTAACGGCTGCTCTTAACCAAATACAGCCTTGTTTAACCAAAAGCTCTTATTGTTAGATGTGACTCCTGATCCCTTTCATACCTATATTATCAACAAATTACAATCATTTGAAATCATCACCTAATTATTATTTTCAGTCGAGTTCAGTTTTTTTGCTTAAATTTGTCTTTTTGCACTGTGTGTTCTTGCAGTCACCTTTCTGTCTGGAGCACTGATGAGGCTTACGCATACAGCAGATGATCATCTGAAGGAAGAAGGATCTGAAAGGTTCTGTGTTTGCTCTGCACTGGATCTTTCTCTTTTTTAAAGATACAAATTTTGGATTCCGTTCATCCCAGTTTTTCAGGCTGACAGTTTCTGCCACATTGTTTGCTCCTCCAGTCTCCTTACACATTTTCCTTTTCCAGGTGGTTTTAATAAAACACTGCACACCATGTCAAGATATGCCAAGCTGTCAGCTAATCGCTCTAAAGAAATCACCTTGTTAGTGTAAAATACTATTTTATGCCAGTCAAACTGCATTGCCTTTGACAGTTTTATGGATTTATTGAAAGAAATTGGAACAAATTATGTGTTTCTGTGACAGGCTGCAACAAAGTGCCTAAAGGTATAATTTAAGATGGCTTTCTGTAAGTCGTTTGTTATGTGCAGACAAAAGATGGCTTAATCTATTCATCCGAAGAATTATTAGCTTGTGTGAAGTACAGGTTGGTTTTAAGTGGCTTAAAAAAATAAAACAAGTCCTTTATCAATAAGTAAAATGCAGCTACACTACATGAAGGCTGGTTGAAAGACCTTCATAAAACTTAGAAATCTTCTGCTAAGTGGCTCTTAAAAACAGGCTTACCTCATTGGGAGATAAATGTAAGAACACTGATTCTGCACTCTATACGTACCTATATATGTGGTTCAATAGCAACAAATAAACAGCATACTGAACTTCACATCCCACTTGACCACTGAGAAGCATTTTCTCCCCTGCAGCTCTCTGCTGGTGTGTTTTTGGAGCAGCTTTTTAAAGGGCAGCTGGCTTCTTGTAAGAGGGGGATAAATACTGCTGGCCGCCCCTTACTGACCAACGCTGACCTCCCCTCTGAGTGTTTGAGGGCCATGTTCAGCAAGAGCAGCGTAGGAATAGCTTTTCCAAAATTCAGATCAGTTCAATGACTTCATTCCTTCTTTAACCACCTTCATTTAATGTCTGAAACTACAGAAATAATGGGTCGAAACTTAATCACAATTTGTTAAACTTTAAAACTGTTGCACAGAATACAAATAAAGTCAAGACAAAATGTCTGCAAACTGGGATTCTTTTTATTTACCTTCATGTGTGTGTTTTTATTCTAATTTTATTCTAATTATTTCATGCTGTTTGCTGTCACTGTGAGTGAGCCTCCTTGTGGTCTGTCCTGAACGCATTGATTCTCTTAGGGACACGGATTACAGTTGGTGGAAACACGTAAAGCCGCCCAAAAAAATCAATGAATCAATGCTGAATTGTGTTACTATACTTGACTATTGAGACACGGTATCAAAAGCCATCCTGTAGTGAACCCCGCAGAGAATCCATGTCCAATTAAAAACTTAAAAGTAACTTCACTGCGGGAAAAAAAAACGGACATTTGGTGGGAAGGAAAAAGACTATCCAATCAAAACGGTTTGAGGTTGGAGTCTGACGTCCGACCCCGTCCACTATCCGACCCCACCTCATTCCTTGCTTCTCACCTGGGACCTTATCAAAAAAATGCCTAAAACTCCCCTTGGAGTCTCCAAAACAACTGAATAAATTTGTACTAATTTGGATTTTCTCTGTTTGTTTGTAATGTGATGGTACTACAAAAAAGGAGGAATTTATTTTAAGGCCTTTTACACACTGTTACCAGGGAGGGAAGTACATTTGTCCTCATTTGTACAAAATCATTTGTGGAAGCTTTGTGTTGAAAATCAAAAAGTTTAAAAAGTGGGGACTATTAAGGGAAGAAATATGCTGAAGGTTCCCTGATAGAGGAAACGTCTGAAAGAAAAGAAGGCAATTACAAAGTTGCTCAGAACCAAGTACTTGCTATTTGTTGCTGTAATGACTGTAAGAAATGTGAGTTCTCAGTTTCTATGAATTCAGTGACGACTGAAAACCATTTTCATTTTTTTTTCCTATTTCTGACCTGAGGATTACTGGTCAGAGCCAATAATTGGCTGATTGGTTGATGCATCACCGAAAGTGAGGACATAAAGTAGTTATTTTAGTCTGGTCTCTGTATTCACTTATAGAACTGTATGTGTCATGATGGCTTCCCAAAAGTCCTGTGTGAACTAACTTTAGCTGTCCAACAGAAATAGGATGGAGTGTAGAAACTGAAGAGGTCTGACTCTGAACATTGACTCAGCTGCTATGTTGTTGTAAATTGTGGATCAGAAAATAATCACTCTCTTTGATCTATCAGAAATTACTATTCTTAAAGAATAAAAGAAAATGGTGTGTGAAATTGCACCATTATCATGTTATACAGAAGCACCGCTGCCTGTTTATCTGCGCCCGGCTTGCTGTGCTCAGGGTGACGCAGAGCCGCTTTTATCGAGCCAGTCTGCCATTTTGGGAATATGAGCGGTAGGTTGCGCCGCTAACTGTTGCTGCAGGAGCCATCGGGGACACCTGACATATGGAATTAGCTGCCTCGGCGCTCCCCTCCAACACTTTCTGTCTGCTCTCTGTCCATCAAGCGCACGCATGCGTATACACACCAACACCAAGGCACAAAATCATCGTATATAGCCAATGCCCTATGTGATGCTTACTGTCAGACACATGCACTGTCACACATAGGATCAGACAAGGACCAGACCCAGACTCCCTCAGGACAACAAACATCACTTCGTGGGACATCAGACGACGTGTTGCTTTGCCATTGAATGTGCCTGACCCGTGACGGCCGCGTTTGCTGTCAGCATCCTGTCTCTCCACATCATCTGCTTACAAATGTGGACCTTAAACGAAGCCTTTTGAGGAAAACTATAAAACTGGCTCTGGATCTGGCAGACATTAGGAAGTGAGGCAATCTATTTACACACCAGTGTGTGTAAGAAAATATAATGATATATATATATATATGATATATATGTAGAAAATACAATGTATCACCATCTTCTTTTGTCTCATTTTGATCAACTCTGTTAACCTTGTCCTCTGCTTTCCCTCTGGGACCATTTCTTCTGCGCAAGCCAAGAACAAATCATGCCGGTAACTTTGTGAATGTGCAAGATGTTGAGGCAGGCCTCACAATGACATGGTATGCCAATGAGACTGAAAACAAAACTGGCCCAGACTGTGGGTATTGAGTTTTTTTTTTTTTTTCTTGTTTGGGGAATTAGAAAAATGTCAAACGTCTGCTATCTGGATCGAAGGAACTTTTTTTCACATCACAGAAGCTCCTTTGTTCTTTTAATTTGTTATAACCCTTGTTTGTAGGTGTTTACCAAGATCTCAAGGCACAAGATCTAACAATGCTAAAACACAATAATGCTTCTCATCTAAGTGAACTCTGTCTTGCAAAGCTCTATCCAGTTGCCATCAACATGTGATTTCTTCTAGTTAAGGAAGTCTAAGCTGTCATTATGAGTCCCGGATATTATTGTGAGTTATTTAAGCCTGACACCCTGTATCTATGTTTGAGGCTCTTAATGTCAGTAAGAAAGGAAGTCTTACTTTTTGTGTTGACTGACTCAGTAATGAAACACTTCTCTAAGGGCTAACTGGTAATATTTGGTTTTAAAACAATTAAAGAAGCCTCCATCACTGTGGCAGCTTTGGATCCTCAAAAGATATGAAGAACCAATGACAGATTGAGAATAATGCAGCTGGCTAACCTTTAGCCATTGAAGACTGTAAACACAGCATATCATTCATACCTGCAATTAAATAGAGGGCTATTTCACAGTTTCTAATTTGTTTAAATTGATGTTGATGACACTCGAGGCAGCTAGACAGGGTCGTCACATAATCCTGTAAGGTCAACCACAACCTGGCAGTCGCTACCCTCCTTCTCCCTTGGTTCTTTTATTTATTTTTAAATAGATTCAGTTTTAAGTTATTACAGTGTGTGGTTCTTGTGCAAACAGTAGTTGTCATTTTGCACAAATATTTTCAGTGGTAAACCATGGAGTAAACCATGTTTGTTTCTTTAGTAAGAAGGTTGCGTTTTTCTATACGTTTGGTTTAGTTTCATACTCTGGTCATTTGTTTGCATCCAATCTAATTTCCCCTAAAGGCTGTCGGAGAACTAAAGGCTAAGTGTTGACTGTTTTCTGTTTAGTGCAAATTTATTAATAGATCACTCATACTGGGCACCATCTAAGCTTCAGTGCATTTCACCTTTTCACCTTTTCACCCATCATCCCTGACCTCTGAAGACTAGAACGGAGATTCTGTTAGGTAGTGAGAGGTAATGCTCAGTTTTTAAAAGTTTTTGATTCGTGCAATTATTTAAAGTGGAACTAAACCCCAAATCAGCTTTTTTGCAGATAAACTGTATAAACTGGGCCTGTGCTATTATACTTATACTTATTACTATAAGTTACTGTGCTATTTTTTTAATTTCATGTAAACTTCTGCAATATTTGTCCTAAAAACTTCTTAGTCCTGCCCTCTTTGGGTTGAATGGTGGCTACTGCAGTTGAATTTTCCTATTGGTTCAAACGGTACAGCTTGGTACATGTGTATATCACATCCCCGCGTTTGGCTATAAAACCATCTCACTCAGACACGTCCCAGTAGCGAGTCAGGAGTCGGAATTACAAGCTTTTATCATAGCATTTTATGCTTTGTACCTTTGAACATATGCTTTACTTGGGATACTATAAATCTACATGTAAATGTAAACTTCCTGAAAGTTCGTTCTGCTTTGAAAGTCAGCCCATGTTAGCAATGATGCTGCTAATATCACTGAACCACTCAGAACCCGGACCCATTCTGTCCTCCACTGCCTCGGCAGAGCCGGCTTTGGTCATCGCTGAGTCAGCGTTTCGAGCCACGGGCTTGAACTAATAAGGCTCAGGTCCGCTGAGCACCATAAAGCCTCTCTTAACATCCGGTGAAGAGTGGGATAAAAAAATCCTCAACCTGAAAAGATCCATCCATGGCAAAACTACCGGCGTCACTCAAGCTGCCATTTTCCCTCATCCTGACCACACCCACGCTTAACCCCTTCCGCTCATCCCCACACTTGGGCGTGCCCCACAGTGTCTCTTGGCACCGCCCACTTTGGTGGCATTTTTAAAAATTAGTTTGGGGGGCGGGATTATGCTTTTAAATCGGGTTTAGTTTCACTTTGAGGTCTGCATTTTATTCTTTGCATTTTCTGACCTATATAGTCTTGCGCCACCTAGTGCTTGGCTGAAACTGAATTGGGTAAAAATTTAAGTTGGAATCTGAAAGGGTTGGATTGACCCTACAAAGTGGGAAGTTCAAGCTAATGAAAGAAGCCAAATTGTCTGACAGTTTTTGTAATGTGAAGTCTCACTATGACTCTTGATATTTTGAGTGGTGTCTGATATAAGTAGAAAAGATTTAACCCTTTCACTTCATTCTAAAAGGTTACTGACACAGGATGCTCGTCTGATTCTGACGGTTCAGTGTTGCTTTAGTGTCTTTTGGTTGGTCGTGCTCAGAAGGCTTTTTACATGTGCAGTTTAAGTGACTGTCAGGGCAATGCTAAGGTTAAAGCTGCAACACTGAAGGCATATGAGTTAAATGTTTAAAAATTTTTTTTTAAATTGTGACTTGAGATTGATGCACGTTACGCTTACTTTTAGCGCCATGCGTTGTGGTTTGTAGACCTTGATGTGAAATGTGAGCACACAATGAGGAGAAGAGGCAGAACTGTCACCCTGGCAGGAATGAAACGAATCATGGTTGGTACGACACGTCCTGCAGTAGATGCCACTGTTTTTTAAAACTGCAGAGGTACATAACGAAAAAGGATCGAAATAACTGCTTCTCAGCAGTGTTTGCACCTCTAGCAACAGGTCTGCCCAACCAGATGGTTCTCCTTTTGTGTCGTTCAGCAACTGATACATGAAGTATGTATGGCATGTATCAGAAATATCCTGTACATGTATAGAATATTTCAGTAGCTGCACTAAAATGTAAGCAAATATGTTTGATTGAAATAATTTGATCTAATTTATTTGCAGCTATTGTTTTGTGACTCATTCTTTTTTTTTTTTAGGATTTTTATATTTTTTACATTTTATTTCCAGTATAGATTTCTTTTTTTTTTCCAGATTGCTGAAGGACACTCAATTCCTTTATTTATCTACATTTATTTTTCATACTTTAGTCTGTGTTAGAACTACTTTGTCAATTATTTTACTGTAAGGTGTAATTATAAGCTTTAAGAAAAAAACATGTTTCAAGGCAATCCATCATTCTGTAATACGTGGAAAAAATGCAAATGTTTTTTTCTCTAAATTTAATGGATAATTTTTTTAGATAATCGTTATTGAACAAATGATTATATGTTTTTCCATAATCGAACAGCCCTATTGTAGAATTTATTCAAGATTTTTTGACCCATTTCAATTGCTGGTCTACAGCTTCTTTGGTGAAAACCTTTCATTTTATCAGTGTTAAAAGACTGTATTGTGCTAATATCCAGAACCAACAACAAAAAAAAAGAAAATAACAACCTTCAATTGTTGATCGGTGGAGGAAAAGGAAAAACGTGTTTAATGAGGACAACAACAGTGGTGGTGGTGGTGGCAAGGGGGGTGCGGAAAGGAGAGGGAATAAAAAGAATACATTATGTTATTATGTTCTGTGCATTCATGTTTCTTGATAAAACAAAACCTTGATCCGGATGAAGACATTTGGTGTTAACATGCTCCTCTGCTGTTCTTCTATAAGCAGTGTGTTCTATCTTTGGAGCATTTGCTGTGTTGAAAAGGGCTGCATTTCCATCATAATAACAAGTGAAAAGAGTGAACTGTCACAAGGCGCTTCCTCCTCTGGCTGTGATGCATGCCCCTCAGTCTGGCCTCGCTGTGCTGATGGATGAGCAGCAGAATATACTTCTCTCAATGCCAAAACTGAGCCCCCAAATATGGGATCACTGCTGTGGCGACGAATGTCACAGTCTGTCTGCTCCATACTTCGTGTCAACAAGAGGAAATATCACAGCCACATTAGCAGCGCTCTCCCTGTGTGTTCGAATAAAGTCGTTACAAGGAATGCACTTTTAGATAATGGAAATAAAAGGTGATATTGATGGGGCTGGGAAAGAGGGGGAGAGAATTCCTCAGTTTTTGTATTCAGGCCGCTTAGTTTCAACATCATCATTAATGCAGGCTGAGAGTCCAGCTTACCCTGGTGTTTACCATATGCAAACTCATGTTGGGAGCAAAAATAAGAAGCGCTTTCCTTTGAACAACCACGTACAGACAGGGAAACACGTTGGAGAGAGACATTTTCTCTGAGCTTCTGAATCAGAGATAGGCTGAAAATTCAAGCAGAACTAGAAAAGCATGATTATGTTTTAATGACTGGTGGGGGAATTAACACACTGCCAGCTGTGACTCATAGGGTGTTTGTTCTCATTTAAATGTCATATGTGGCATGATTTTGAGCTTTCCTATATGGGGAAGCCAAAGCAGGATTTAGTAACATCACCTCACATTTTCAAAAGTTTCTCTTCCTTAAAGATTTTGCTCAGGTTCCTGCCTGGGATATTAGTATTCAGCTGACCTCCATTCAGTCCTGCCTCCACTGTGCCAGCGGCTACAATGGTAGACTAAATGCACAGAGCTGATGCTCTTAGATGGAAGATTACTTGCCTGAGGAATGCTGTTTGGTTCTTCCTGCCTTTTGGACCAGAACCTGACTTAATCAGTTTGAATAAAACAGGCATTCTCTAAGGTCACAAAAAATAAAGCAAAATTAAACCACCTTTGAGTAGCAAAAGGTGAGGTAACAACTCTTTTCCAAAGCTCCTAGTTTCTCTCTCCACTGTGTTTTCCAACTTATCTGCCAAATTCATAACAGTGATGTTTTAATTGAACTTAACCCCTGAGCGGGGGTCTAGGGCCTACCTGAGGGGAAACGCTCGATGACGGGCTGGTTGTCCACCTGAAGTGTGGCGTTACCGCCACTGCGTGTGAATCGCACCACATGGTATTTTCCGTCGCTCACCATCACCGCGCTCTCCTCGATGGTGATGTCATCTGTTCCCACGTTGAAGATCACGCCGACCTTTCCCCGTTCCTGCAAATGGAGAACAAAGAGAACTTTGTTAGAAGAGTGCATACAGATAAATTAAAAAAAGAAAATAGAAATCTTCAGAACAGACTGAAAGATTGTGTAAAATCTGCATTTTACTTTCTTTCTATTAACTGAAGACAAAATGGAATATTTTCTTTTGTTGGTTAATGCTAATCATCACATCACATTCCTTTTCCTGTGATTCAATTTGATACAAGGTCCCTAATTAGCCTCTTGTTCTATGAATATCTTGAGCTATAAAGCTCTGACGGCATAGGCGGAAATCCTGGGGGGGACGGAGGGGATGTGTCCCCCCTTTCCATAAAGATGTCCCCCCCAATAATCATTGTAAATACAAAAACACTTTTTAAATGATAATATAGTAATATTTAATAAAAGAACAGCTAAAGTGATCCATTTTAGATACTATGTAAAAAAAGTTTCCTAATCATTAAAAGATCACGGCACCCCATCCCACAAAGTGGTTTGGTCCACATGCACACGCTGTTTCCAAAGGGAGGGTCTACCGGCTTTCACTCTCGGCAGCTCCGTTTTCAGAGCGGGTCAGACACGCTTGATAAGAAAACTGCACCAATGTGTAAAAGCCAGTTAGTCATTTATCACATCACTTGTTCAAAGAGTGCAAGGTTATAACATAAAAAGTGATATTTATCCCGCTTTGTCCAAAACCAGCCTCTCCTATCAGTTGCTAGCTAAGCTAATAGCCTAGCTTATGATGGTTAACAAGCTGAAACGAGTAGCTATGTTAGTAGCAGCACTGACGGGACACATGAGAAGAGAGTGAGGAGGAAAAGAGATCACTTAGGACTGAGAGGGCAGATTTTTCAAAAACATCTGTCGGGATGTTATTGTCAGATATAAACCTAATTCACATTTTTGATGGACTGAAGTGTAAATTAGAGCAGGATGCAAATAAATTCTTAGATGTAATCATAAAGATGGATCATTGCTACCTTTCACCTAATACCATTGTAGACATTGCTGGTTGAACATACAAAAACCTGTATAAGGGTAAAATATGGAGCAATAAAGTGCAATGCTATAACTACAAATATTACTTTCAATAACATAATTTTAACATGCTGAAAAATTGCCAAGAGAGGGAGGGAGCCTTTTTTCATGTCCCCCCCCCCCCTTTTTTAAGTCCCTGGCTCTGATGCTGCTACCCCAGCAGATAATGGCAGAAGAGATCACACTCTCCACAACAGACTTATAGAAGATATGCAGCATCTTGTTGTAAAAACGAAAGGTCCTACGCTTCCTCAAGAAGTACAGTCTGCTCTGTCCCTTCTTGTAGACGGCTTCACAGTTGCATCTCCACTCCAGTCTGTTGTCCAGGTGAACACCGAGGTATTTATACTCCTCCACCACCTCCAGCTCTTCTCCCATGATGGAAATAGTGTTTGACCTATTCCTGCTTCTCTTAAAATCTGCAATCATCTCCTTTGTTTTATTCACGTTCAAGATGATTATTTCCACACCATGCCACAAAGCGGTCCACCACTGTGCTACCTGTACTCAGCTTCTTGTCCATCTCTGATCCACCCCACAACTGCAGAATCATCCGAGTATTTCTGCAGATGACACGAGTCTGTCGTGTACTGGAAGTCTGAGGTGTACAGAGTGAAGAGGAATGGTGAGAGTACAGTCCCCTGTGGTGCTCCTGTGCTGCTGACTACCTGGTTAGACTCACAACCCTTCAGTCTCACAAACTGTGGTCTGTTTGTCAGGTAGTCTCTGATCATTTGAGGTGTGACAGGAAAGCTGTGGGTCAAAGGAGGGTAGGATATTTGTTTGGCTGTGAGCAGGAGAGAAGAATGCTGACCTTCCTGAACTAAACCTATTTAGGTCAGATAATTTAGATAATGTAGATAATTACATAATGAAGATAATGTCTTACAGCCAATGACTAAGATCAGGAACAGCTGCTCTATCACACTGAAATGAGTCAGATCAGGTTGTTTTGGCCTCTGGGCGTATGTGTTTGGAGGTTATCATAGCACACAGGTGTCAAACTACAGTCCTTGAGGACCGGTAAGCTGCAACTTTTAGATGTTCCTCTGCTTCAGCACACCTGAATCAAATAATTAGGTCATTAGCAGGACTCTGGGGAACTTGACAGCATACTGAGGAGGAAATGCAGCCATTTGTTTGAGGTGTGTTGGACCAGGGACACATCTAAAAGTTGCAGGACACTGCCCCTCGAGGACTGGAGTTTGACACCCCTGTCATAGGAGATCCCTCTGGTAAGAGGCCCAGAGGCAAACCCAGTACTCACTGGTGGGACGTTACATCCTTTGCTGAGGAGAGGGATGTCCGGTCTACTGGACCTGTTACCTCCATGACCCGATCTTGGATGGATGGATTACTTTTAGGATAACATAAATTTTTAACCATGCCGCAGTTCCAGTTTTAACCAAGATTTTACTCAGAAAAATGTCCAAAAATACTTCAGTAATTTGTAAATAGTTTGCAGCGACAGTTATCCATTGGTATTATCAGATGAGAAAAACTGAAAATTCTTTATTGTGTATCGATAGATAAACACATGGATAATAAAATAACAGCAAAAGCAGAGATTTCCATACACATAAAAAACTTTCACTGTATGCAGAAACAGCAGCATACAGAGAACAGTGATGTACAGGAGTTTTTTGTGTAAAACACAAAACACAATGGCAGGCCGTATTCAATCTCGTGAAGTGCCGGTCTGGTGTTTTCATTAAGAACAGATCAAAAAGGCAAAAAGGTTGCAGAAATCAAGTCTTTTTTGAGTGAGAAGGAAGACCTCTAAAAAAGCCAAAAACTTGACTGATGTTACAGTTTCAATTTTTGCCCATGTAAATGTTTTATTTTTAGGGAGTTTAGACAGCAACCTTTTGCAATTTGAGAACATCATGAGCTCAGTCTTTTAGAATTTAACGTGGACTTAAGTTCTGCTAAATTCAACTGAACACAGAAGGCAGACTAGAACAATCAAAGGCTTTGAATTAAGTGTTACAAACACATAATTGTGTCATCTGCATAAAATCTGAGTTAAGCATATGGTAAGTTCTCACAAAGAATATCTATGTTAAGAGCAAAGTGCAGGTTTCTCAGGAGTCCTGAGGAACTCATTTGATCCTGGGAGAAAAGAACAAAGGGACTCTAGAGCCTAGTAGAAACACTGTTCAAGTTGGCAAGTTACTTTAAAAAACAGCTTACAGCACTTGCATGTGCTACGTTTTAACTATCAGCACTAAAATCTCTCTTTGAAGTGAGATTTTCACTGGATAGTGGGAAGAAGAAAGAGGCATGATTGGTAGTTGGTTGACAGATACAAGTAGATGTAAAATATGGATGGATAAATTACAGCAGTTACCACAAGCATTTATTGTGGCTGAGCCACTCATCATATTTATACACAGGGTAGTTTTGCTATAGATACCCTATTGTATGTTTCTTCAGTGAGGCAAAATGCCCTCATATCCAGCAGACTATTGTCTCTATGAGCATCAGATCTCACCCACATCAGCCTGGTAAAAAGAGACAGCACTTACTGAGGACTCGGGCACCTTTAGTATTCATCTTCCCGGCCGACCCTCCTCCCCTTTCCCATTTATTAGTGTTGACAACTGCCCACTGCTTTGAGTTTATTACAGTCAACCGCCTACTCTACTCTTTCCTCCTGCCAGTTCTGTCCCCTGCCTGCATGGTTCCTATCCTTAGTCCCGGGAAAGGTCAAAGTCATTTACAGGCTGGCAGAAAGCCACAGAACAGGGGTGAAGGAGAGAAACAGGGCACATACGAGACAACACAACTGCAGACACACGGTCTGTCTGCCAGTAATTCCTCTGATGCAGTTATGCCTTGCACAAACTCAAAGACTCTGCTTGGGTAGCTTCTGCCCAAACCACAGAGAGTAGCGCTTCCTGACTGTCAGAGCAGGTCGAGCTCATTTGCACATGGGGTCACATATGCGCGCTGCTCTCTTCTCTCTGCAGCAACGACTTCATTGATTCCATTATCTCATTAGCTATGCGCATTTATTTTGCTGCCTTCCATATGCTGAGAAACTCTGAGGTGAATGCGCAGCTTTTGCTTACAGCTATATTTCATTATTCATAGCTGATTAAGAGCTTTAAGAAAAACAATAAAACAATGTAATGTTAGCAGAACTGGCAAGTTCATTAAGTAAATAAGCGCAGAGGTTGTACAGTACACTCATGATTAGTGTAATCAGCTAAATGTATGTGCAACTAAGTTCTCAATGGTGCTGTATTTATGGACTGAGCACGCTCAGAAAACAGGGCTCATAACTTCAGTTTGAGAACAGAAACGACATTAGAGAAGAACAGGAATCAACCCCGGCTCTCGAACACGAACACCAGATTTAGCTGAGCTTTCCTCAGTGGTGCTTGATGGACTTCCACTCAGATGATCTAATTCTGCAAAGAGGTTCAAATAGCAAAGTGCTTCCACCTTCTTAGGTGCCTAATGAATTGATTCATGTTATGTACTAGCCCTCACAGGCTTTCTGCCCACTCCTAATATGGAATCCCAAACTATTATGAAGCGATTAAAAAAAAGCACACAAGAATGACAACTCAAGCATCGCTAAGATTACTGCAGTCTTTCAGAAACTGCATCACAAGACAAGAAGACGAAGATGGTTGGTGAAATCCATCTAGATGGAAATACCACAATCATCTCCATTAGGTCCCACATACGGGGCAGACCATAACCACAACACACCTTTGCTTTTGCTTGCAGAATTAATTCAATTTCACAGAGCAAAGTAGAATGAATCTGTGCTATTAAGACTGAAAAGTAGAGAGGAGAGTGAATTTTCGTGATATTTACACAGAGATTAGCATTTGTGTTCCGCAACATTAGGGATCTTCTCCGTGCTGAGGGAATGTATCGAGCCCATTACAACGAAAAGCCTCAGGGAACCAGTGCTTTTAAAAAAAATGATTTTAGTGATGCAGTAATGACATTTTAATGGCCATTTCCCTTAAGCGAACATATCTCTAGACACAGAAGGGGGGGAAAAAACACACTTTGAATGACTGGGTGCAGTCAAGCCTGCAACACTGAAATGAGAGGAGTGCAGGGTAACCTAAAATAAGGTCCGGCTGCTCTTTCAACTCCACCACTTCTCAGCTACTGCTTAGTAGTCTTTAATCTGCTGCAGCTGTCAGACAGCGTCAGGAACCGGGCTCTCACATTTCTCCTCTTTTATCAGGAGGTTAGTTCGTCTAGCTGTTCTTTCTGTGGGTCAGTCGGAGGTTCAGGTAGGGCTTTTCACTGCAGACGGATACAGCTTCAATTACATCCAATTTAAATCTCAAGGAAGATGGCATCTCTTTGAGTTGCGCAGCTTCAGTGAAACATTGAAAAATCTACAGTGGCAAGAAGATGAAAAAACGTCCGCAGATTGAGAAGAGATTCAATTTCAGCCAAAATCATTTTTGCTGTCGTGGCTTAAAGCTACAGAAAGAAGGATTTTTATCTGGGGAGTAAAAAATAAGAAAAATGAAATACTGCACTTTCCAAAGCATCCGTATCCCTTTAATCTGTATTTTTCATATTTTGTAAAAAACACAATTTCAGTGTGTTTTATTGGGATTTCATGTGATGGATAAACACAAAGTGGTACATAATTTTAAGTGGAAAGGATCATGAATAGCAGTTTTTCTTTTAGAATTAAAAATGTAAAAAGTAAGGCATGCATTTGTATATATACTGATACCCTTACATAAAATGCTGTGCAACCAATTGCCCCCACAACTCATCTAATCATGAAAAGAGTCCAACTGTGTGTGACTTAATCTCAGTATAAATCCCTCTGTTCTGTGAAGGCCTCAGATGGTTTGTTAGAGAATATTAACTTTGAGCATCATGTAGACAGAAAACAGGTCAGGGAGAAAGGTGTGACCATTTAAAGCAGAGTCAGGGAACAGAAAAAATCCCAAGCTATGAATGTCTCTTGAAGGATGAGATATTCACTCCATCATCCAAACATGAGAAAGAAAACTGACAAGCTGGGCAGGAGCAACATTGCTCAGAGAAGCTGCTGCTGCCAGGGTAACTCTGGAGGAACTGCATAGATCCACCGATCAGTTGGGAGAATCTCCACACGGCAACTTTTAGTTATAAACCTAATGAAAGAGTGGCAAGAAGAAAGCTGTTGTTGAAAGTAAGTCATGAGAAGTCATGCTCTAGATGAACAAAGCCGGTACAGACATACCTCAGAAGACTAGCACCCATATTTGAACCTAAAGGTGGTTCTACCAAGCACTGAATATTATTTCATTATTTTTGGTTGATTGTTTTTCTACTTTTTTCACAGAGTCTACTCATCAGTCTCCTACAGTTCCGGCTGCCCTCCCGCCAGATTTACCCCCTTTCCCCTTTTTCTCAAAGACAAACTAAATTAGCTCTGGAATTCTGCTGTGGCTTCCACAGCAGAGAAAGAGCAGCACCGGAATACGGAGAGCGCTTCCGCCTGAAATATTTTAACATGACCTTGCAGCAAGCGAGAGTGCGTGGAGGTAAACGCAGCTGTCGAGAGGGGAATGAGAATGAGGCAGGGACTGCAGTGGGCGTGTGTCTGTATGTGTTTGTATCAGGGTTATCTGGCAGCCTCAGAGAGCTCTCGCTGATCACTGCGAGCAGAAAAGGAAGCGCAGAGGGAGGAGGAAGAGGAGCAGACAGAGACACTGTGCAAGACAAGGACAGAGGAAACCTTGATGGTCCTCTAGGGCCTTAAGGTGCTTTGAGATCAAATATCCTTTTGGATGCTTCTTTGTTCCTCCTTGACACACACGGTTAGTCAATTTAGAATGAGGAGATAGAAAAAGAGAGACTGTGAAAGTAGTTTTGAAGGTTTCGTTTCTTTGTTTCCTTTAACGGACAGCTCAATTAGGCCATGCTTCTTCTCTAGCAAACCCTAAAGGTTTATCCCACACACACAGCTCAGCCTCTCCCAATCTGATAAACCAATAGGAAACAAGTAAGATAGAAAGAGAAATTAAATTAATTTAGGATTTTGCTCTGTCAACACGTCTCAAGAAACTATCAAAAAAGAGAAAATGAAGAAAACGTAGCTGACCAGTTCAGGAATTCGCTGATGTTGATAATTTGCTTTGACATACTTCATTTTAATAGTCCCGTGGGGTGGTGGAAATGCAAACTATTCATCAGCTTCTTTTCCATTCCCCCAATAATGATCTATCACAGCCCAGATCTGCCTGAGCCTAACTTGACATGCCAGTGTAAGTATGCCTCTCTGCAATATTTATGGGCTTATGAATCAGCCAGTGGAGCTGAGTGAACGGAGACATGCCCAATAAACACATTTTAACAGGATGCTCAACCAAAAGCAATCAGTTCTCATGCGGATGCAAGTGCACATCTGGAGTTTCCCTGTGTTGTTATAGCAACTTAATATTTCAAACAGACTTACAGCAGAAGCAATGCTTTTAATATTTCAAATATATGTGTAATTTGCAGTTAGGGATGAATATTGGGGGGGATTTATTTTGAAGTTAACCCACAGGCGCCTGCTACTGAGCCTGATAGACTATCAGAAGATATCTCGGCATCTCCCTTTTGAGGGTAATTCTGCCTTTGTATTGGTAATCAGCCTGTCAAAATGCACGCGTAATGCCTGCAAGTGGATATCGGCTGTGGCATCTGCTACAAGGAGAACAGCATAGTGAGGCGAATCTTCAGCTTAGAAACTGCAGAGTTACATAAGAACAAAAAAAATAGGTGGTTGCATAACATGTAGACTTCTCGCTGGCGAAATCACCCACTTTGTGTTCGCTGAATGTCTTTGGAGTGTTAGGTTGTGGCAGGCGACCGAAAACACGAAGCCTGTGTCTAGAGCGAGGCAGCAGTTATCTAGATCTCCCACTTCATGTCTCTAATCAGTCACCTGAGGTGCTGCTACAGACGGAGCAACACCCGTGTGGCTGTGATTTGGCTAGTCGAGGAGAACGGGGAAACTGAAATTGTCAGCCATCAGAGAGGATACGGATGGTTTCACTCACCACACACCTTTTCTCTATTGCAGCTCAACCAACTCATTTGTATGTTTGCCGTGATCTCCGGCAGTCACCTTGAGCGGATGCCCCCCCTGCACACACCCACACACACACCACACATCTCTCCATCTTAATAGCACTTTATTTCTCCCCTCCCCTCCCCTCACCCAAACTCCTCCTATCTTTTCAGCTACGGTGGTCATCTGTTCTTTCTCACCCTGACTACGAAGGCTGGCTGCTCTAATGCCGATTCAGATCTCATTGAACAATCAATGAGTTAGACTAATGTTCTGTGTGTGTAAGCGTATGTGTGTGCGTGTGTGTGTGAATCTGAATTGCTCATCAGAGTGTGACTCATGCTGGGCTTGCCTATTTGTCCCGGAGTACACACAAGCTGGCGGCAAGCTCCGCTACTTAAGGGGGGAGGCAACAGTTCGGATGACGAAAGAAAGCAAGCGAGATTCATAAATCCGCCAAGAATCAGCATCTATAAGCCTAATTATAAACTCTTTGTCAGCTTCCAATCTCTGACATAAGTAAAACAATTCATCCTGAGCCGATTCTACAATGTCTGCCGCTGGGATTATCGACCGGATCTTGATGTTCTGTAGGTTTGCCTCTCGCCGGACCCCCCGTGCTCTCACTGCTGACTCACACACTTAGATGCAAAGATGAGAACATACTAGTGCGAGGTTACGCTGAGGCCTGCTACTCACCAAAACTGCAAGAGCAAACAGGGATTTTGAAAACTGCTGGAATCTAGATGTTCGTAAGAAGAATAAAGCGGAGGTGCTATTAAGTGGTACTTCTGGGGAAAACAATCAAACCTAGTGAGACACGTGATGTGTGAAGCTGCATGTACTGCAACAACTTGGGCTCAATCTTAAGAGGAATGATTCTTCTTTGAAAAAGACTAACTGCTAACAAACAGTTAAGCACTAACTAAGGCACCAAGAAGGGATGATGATCATGCAGACAACTGAGGGGGATGTGAATGATTCGATTTGAAGGAGCCGGCGTGTCTAAAATGGCATCAGACAGCATAATTGGAGGCATCAGGAGTACAATAACACTGTTATCAGGCAGTTGCCAGAGCATTCAGCAGTCGATTAAAACAATAAATGAAGGTCACCAGACAAAGAAAAGGTTGTGTAAATGCATTAGACAGCATTACCAGCGCTTGAAAGAGTTTGATCGTGGTTGTATTTTGGGTTTGCATGAAATCGGTTTGTCACACTGTGGAATGGCCCGTCCAGTTTGTTATCCTGTGTTGTACAGAAATTCAATTAAATGAGAGCTTTGGTAAGAGGTGTTAACTGTGTTTTGGAGAATTTGCCTTCTTACATAACAAACTTTGATCTGAGCGGAGATCTTTTTGGGAAGGAACTACATTTTCAGTCAAGAGACTTTGAAGACATATGTCTGCTAGGAGACAAAGTTACAAAGTTTAACTCTAAAGACAAGAGCATGTGACTTATTTGTGTGTGTGTGTGTGTGTGTGTGTGCACGCACACGCGTACGTGTATGTGTGCAGATATCTGACTCTGTAGGGAACTACCACTGATAATATGTAAGCCTCTTCCCTCACTTCAAACTAAAAGCTTATATGTCTTAACCAACAAAACTGAGCTGTCATTGCACCCCAGTTCTGTTGTTGTGTGTGAGCCTGCTTCAGGCAGGAAGTGGGTCTAGCCGTGGCTCTGCAGTTGCATCAATGGCAAGCAAAGAAATAAACCCACACCCTAATGCATTCATTCACTTCTATCTCTTCTCTCCTGCCATGATACAGCCGAGCAGCACAGAGGTCTTTAAAATACACAGGTGATGTTTTTGAGATAAATAAAAACCCAATAGTATGACAAAATGCGTAATTTACCCCTTGGCACCTCTCGCATCCATTTGTTGTAACATCTGGCCACTGACACCTATATGCTCCTATATGCTTTAACTACATAATATAATGCAAGTATGACCAGCACTTAACAGATTTTGGATTGTAATTTGGGTTTGCCTGAAGCTATCATTTTTTTTGTTTTCTCATGTACCACTGTTTGTCTAAATGGGACTATTTCAGCTGGGTTTTGTAAGTGTGTATTGATTTTGTTCAAACTTGAGAGAAGACCTTATTGGGAGATTTTTCTGCCACTTGGTTTAACTAATATGCTCATGCAATGCTGCTGAAATGTGATATATACCCTTTATATATTACTATTCAACAGCATTGCATGAACATAGGCTTAAAGTCATAGAGATGGAATGAGATGAAGTAACCTCCAAAACTGGGTGATGAATCTTTATTTGATCGTCACGATAAAGTGCATTGCTTACATTCACCTCAGTAAATTGCTTGTTCACATAAACATTTTGATTTCATCCTTTTAATAACCGAGTTATCAAAGGTTTTCAAAAAGCACTCTGTACAATCCAACCTTTTTATTCAGATCTTTGCAGTTCCTCAACTTTAAATAAAGTCTTAAACTTTAAACATGTATCTGGTATGACGGATCTACCTTTCCCTTCTTTGTCACATGAAAGATGAATAAAGCTGAGCTGTGATATTAAGGGAAAATGCATCTTTGGTGCTAAAATAGGCTTGTGATTTACACTCCTAGAATGCTATCAGGAGCTGTGTGATGGCAGTTTAAATTTATCTAGATGCATAAGTGAAATCTGAACATTTCAAAGAGCAAAGATGTTTTAATGTCAGTGCCTCTTCAGTTCTTCAAAGATGGATGGAAGATAGAAGAGAGAAGAAAGAGGACATAAAAGAGAAGGTTATGAATGTTTGAGACAGAGGGCATGTCGAGGTGGTGATACAAGCAAATGTCGGTAAGAAGCAGGAACGGTGAAAAAGCAGAAGGAGGGCTGGAAACCACAGCACCGAAGCTGTGTGGGCGTTTATTCCTTTAAGAAAAGTTAGGAAAGGATCTCTGTTACTGTGGCAGTGGAAATCAATGTCGATCCACCCACAGTCCATCTCTTTACCAGGACAGCCCCAGACAAGGGGAGATTTTGCCAATTTGGCTGGGTTAAGATAGGACAAAAAGTCTTACAATACCTATAAAGTTTCTTGTGCACTTTGGTTTTCTTTTCCTGTCTCTGTTTTCCAGTTTAGATTTTGGATTTACTGGCTCCTGTTAATCCTTCACCAGACTCCTTAATATGGCAATAATCCCTGAATCTGCCACAAAGCCTCATTACGCTGCATCATGTCGCCGTGAGACCAAAATAAAACAAGAACCGAAAGCTGACATGACATTTTTTCTGTTTTACAAAAGACATCAAAACTAACTCCTAACTCTTATTGAAAATGGCAGTTTGGCGATGTTTCTGCTTTCTATCTTTACACTAACAAACCTTGAGATGTAGTTAGAATTTAACTTTCTCTTCCTTCATCACTATTTCTTTGCCTCCTCCGAGGCTCATCACTGTGTTGACCTGAGTCACTGACGTGGCGTTGGAAAAATCGGATTGATCCACAAACTTGTGGGAATGATCTGGGAGTATGAAGTGATTCCCAGAGAGCTGAGTGGCAGGCAGAGAGGGGTGCGTCAAGCAAAAACAAAATAGGATTGTAGACTATTCCTGCCTGGCAGCGTAAATCTAGTCAGCAAACTGTGAAATGAGATACCGGAGTCCTTGAATATCGTGCATAAGCTGTGTTTTGTTTATAGGCCTGTGCAATAATAATCCTTTGTGACATTGTATGGGTTAATTCTGTGCCATGGTCACATCTGTCTTACTTGATGTTATAACAAGGTCAACAGATTTTTCAAAATGTGTGAGTAAATCCTTCTCACTGAACTAATTTGAAAATAAATACAAGAACACAGAAATACAAACAGTTCTCTTGAGAAGATCTCACCCAGTCATCATGGCCCTGAATGTCGTTAGGGATTTTAAGGATGCATTTCAAATGTTCTTTTTTGAGACATACAGGAAACCAACAAGAACTGGGTTCACTAGTAAATTTATTGTGGATTTTTCCGCAATATAAAGAAGACATTTGGGTAAATGTCCCACAGCAAAATTCAGAAAAAACACTTTCTTCAAGATTATTTTGTGCCACTGGTGGCCCTTTTTCAAGGTAACCAGACAAGAAATCAGCAGAGAGAGAAGAGGGGAAGGCTTGCAGCAAAGATACGAATGTTGAGAATCAAATGGCAGATGGCAGATGGCTGCATGAGGACATGAAGCCTCTGTATATGAGGCGCCTGATGCTCTCCACGGACCCAGAGAAACCACGGGTGTAGCCATCAACAAGGTCCTGGCATAATTTACCTGTCTTCATATCAGAATTGCACATTCAGAATGGTTGGTTTCCTGGCACACACCTAACTTACAAACATAGTCTATAGATTTTCAGTAAGGTTAAGAACAGTCATGAAATGTACTGTTAGCCTACGTCGACAGTGAAGAACATTCTATGGTAACATGGACCAGGACCAAGACAGGAGCCCCTGCTCCAGAATCAACATCTTAAAGCTCAACTGATACATGGACAAGTTTCATGGTCAGAGAAGCAAAAGTTATTTGGCTACAATGATAAATATGAAAACATGTATGACAAAAAGAAAGGAGGCAGACTACCTCCGATTTCCCCTGAAATTACCAGCTCATTAGTTAAACCTTGGACACCGTTGGATGTTCCAAAAGGACAACAAGGCCAAAGCAGGCTAACATTAAGTTTCTGGAATAGCTCCAAACAAAACACTGTTAACATTGTGTGGCCTATGCATACAAGTCTGGTCTATGCCAAGAAGCTGACATTTAAACAAACTCTTAATGTCAAATGTCTAACCAGACCGATCAGGTCCAACCAATTATGCCAAAAGTTTGATAAGGACACCAAAATATGAAAACGTGCCAAATTGTTTTTATTAAAGTAGATTTTTTGTGTTTTCACACAATAGCAGTGACAATAGTGAAAGCATATTTGCTGATGATGACTACAAATAAACTTTTGCCCAGACTTAAAGTATTTTGTACCTGAAAAAACATCTTACATTATACAAGAACATTTTCTACATAATTAGAGAATGCCCCATTCAAATTGTGTCAGTTGTTTTAAATTTCTTATAATAATGCCATATCATTACAGTGTAATTATATAGAACATATAATATTGCTGATATCTGTTTAGTGGAAACATTTTATGAGAAAGGACAAGTCTCAGAGAGCCATACAGCAGAAGTCAGTAAATGTTGCACATATTGGTACACACTGCCAACTTCCTTCCTTATTTTGCCTGTCTGACTTTGTGTAAAGCTATGTGTGAGACATGTAAAATTCTGTTTTGATATGAGTGTTTGTGCTTGTTGCGGAGAGGCCTGTTTCTCTGTGTTGAGGAGAAGCGAGGCAGGCAGCTGGCTCAAATTTGAAGGAAACCCTGACCTTCGGGCAGAATCAAACTAAAATGATTTGTGTCCTGCCTGTTTTCACTTGTGTAGCCTTTCCGTCTTCCAGGCTTCTTTTCCTCTCCTCCTCTCCCTGGAGTGCACATCATGGCTTCTCAGAAACATAACCACAGTCTCTTCAAGCTGGTAAACACGGTGCAGGCACTTAATGTGTTGAAATTACATCTCTGGAATCAGAAAGTGCCACAAGGTTTTCTTTCATAGTTACCAAGGTGATACGTTTCTTCACAGGCACAGGTGATGAACCTGCTACATCTGAGAAAAGTTCACATTCAGTCTTTGTATTCCCATGACTTCAACACCTTCACTGTTGCTTTTCTGCTCGCACTGTACAAGTATTTTGTCCAGTGTTAAGAATGGCTCGACAGGACAGTCAGTGCTGTCGAGCCAGTGCTGTCGGAGACAGTTTTTTTTGGCTCCGTGTGAGGGAAATCACTGCTTTCTGGTGGAAGTTCTTGTCATTCTGTCCCTCCACCACCATATTCAGTCTCTAAAAGTATTTTTTGTCCCATCTTGATGTAAACTCAAACTTAAGGAGTGCCTGTGTGCATAAAGATGTGAGATCATTTTGCATTCTAGTTAAATACAGCCAATTCACACACAGCGCTTTACAGTAGAGACCCCTCTGTGTAATTAAAAAAATCCAGCTGTCCTGTAAAAGACTCAGAGGGTTGTTGGAGAACATTAGTGAAAAACAGCATTATAAACACCAAGGAATATAGCAGACAGATCACATCTAAAGTTGTGCCAACAAAATACAATAGAGTTGTGCCAAAATTTAAATGAGATTGCAAGGAGAAAGAGTAATGCTGGGACCATTCCACCTTGTGTCTGTACTGGTTCTGTTAGATCTCAGTGCTGCATTTGATACAGTCGATCATAATATTCTCTTAGAAAGGCTGGAATATGCTGTAGGGATCAGGGGAACAGCGCTAGGCTGGTTTAAATCTTATTTGTCTGGCAGATTCCAGTTTGTTCATGTAAATGATAAATCATCTTTAAACTCCAGGGTTAATTGTGGAGTACCACAGGGTTCAGTACTTGGGCCAATTCTCTTTACTATATATATGCTTCCGATAGGTAAAATTATCAGGCAGCATAGAATAAATTTTCACTGTTACGCTGATGATACTCAGCTTTACTTATCCATAAATCCTGATGAACCCAACCAGTTAGATAGACTACAAGCATGTCTTGAAGACATTAAATGTCTTTAAATTTTCTGCTTCTAAATTCAGACATGACAGAAGTTGTCGTCTTTGGACCGGAGTCTCTAAAAAGGAAACTACTAAGTCAATCACTTAACCTGGATGGCATTAAATTGACCTCCGATAATAAAGTAAAAAACCTTGGTGTTATTTTTGAGCTATCTTCCTTATTTTACCTCCGTCTTCTTCTCCCCTTGTTGGATGGAGTAAGGGGGAGTCAGGTTTAGCCTAAACCGGCTCAGTTATGGGTGAGGTGCAAACACACCCTCCATTTCTGCTACCTGTATGACCCCCTCTCTTTTCCAATGGTTATGGTCAATCTGACAGAGAGAGGTATCCTAATCGTTGTTGTTTTTAGTATAACAATGGCCATCAGTGGGCTCTAGATGGACAAACTGTCTACTTTTAAGGCTAGGCTTAAAACTTTCCTTTTTGATAAAGCTTATAGTTAGAGTGGCTTAGGTTATCCTGAGCTATCTCTGTAGTTATGCTGCTATAGGTTTAGGCTGCTGCAGGACATAATGACCACTTTCACCCTCTTCCCTACTTTCTCACACTACTCTTCAATTTTGTATTATTTGCTGTTATTTCAGCTTTTAACTTTGTTCTCTCTCTTTTCTCTTCCTAGAAGCTACACCTGGCCTGACTCTGTGTCTACCTGTAACACCTTTCTGGAGAGAGGAATCCTCCAAGCTTCTGCTGGCAACAACTTAATACTCACCCTCTACCGATGATCCACATGGCTCTGTCTTTCAGTGTTTAACCCTTTTTCTCTCCTAGACATAGCTACTGACTGAGCTTTTACTGTAGCTAACTCTATGTGCTTTCTTCAGACTCTAAAATTGAAAACTGGCTCAGAGTTTATCTGTTCCTTCTTTCTATATGAAACGACTAAAGGAGCTACATCCATTAACATTTTCCTTCCCATAGAAAGTACTCCTGGATCAGTGCTTCTTTGCTCTCTTTGTGTCTCTGCTCTGTTCTCTCTAACCCCCAGTCGGTCGTGGCAGATGGCCGCTCACACTGAGCCTGGTTCTGCTGGAGGTTTCTTCCTGTTAAAAGGGAGTTTTTCCTCTCCACTGTTGCTACATGCATGCTCAGTATGAGGGATTGCTGCAAAGTCAACGCCAGTGACTCTCCACTGTCTCTACATGCTCATCCGGGAGGAGTGAATGCTGCAAGTCACTGACTGGATGCAATCTCCTGGGTTTCCTTAGATAGAAAACTTTTTATCCAATTTGAATAAATAACAATCTGACTGCACTGTTCAATGATTAAGATTAAATGGAATGCACAGTATGTACCTGACTTTTGTGAAGTGCCTTGAGACGACGTGTTGTGAATTGGCGCTATATAAATAAACTGAATTGAATTGAAGTTTGATTCAAACCCCAGACTGATGAGTGACACATACTGCCCTTCTACCTTTTCCTTCTCCCCATGTGTTACCTAGATAACTATCCTACTGTCCCTCACCTATTCATCCTGTACCTTCAGGTACCCCTGTGGTCTTTTTGCCTTTTGGTCTCTGCAGGCACAGTTTGATGCTGAAGCTGGTAAAGAAGAACGGCTCCTGAGTGCTCAGGGTAATATTTTCCCTGCGCTAAACTGAGCAAACAGGGATAAAGCAAACACGTCTGTCCTTGGCTGGCTGCCTAGTTGTCCTTTCACTCCCGTACTGTCTTTCCAGTGCTGCTGTGGAGCTCACCCCTGGCTGATCAAGGCTCGCACACAGCGCACATGATGTTTTTGAGCAAACCACCAGATGAGCGATAAATCTGATACCATAATCTGTTTCTGATGTGTGTCTTTCTAAATCAGGGTGTGAGGATTATTATTAGCTACACCTGTGGAATCCTATTATTTCCAAGCCAGCAGCTCTGCAAAGGCAACATCTATACATTTGTTTCTGATGTTGTTCACAAAAGGAAGCTTTGAACACCTTTTATGGTGTACAGTTCTTGTTCACTACTAATATTTCCCATCATAGTTGAATGCAGTGAATGTAAACAAATGAAGTGGATAGTAACAACAATACAGGAAAGCTAAAGCTACCTTGAAAGCCCTGAGTTCAAACCATTAATGGTACAAAAGTCTTAACCCAGCCCTCATTTCTTTATATTTGGCTTCAGATTAGCCAGTAGCTGCGTTTCCATTGACCATCAAATTGCGCAAATTTTAATTACGAAAAAAAAAAATCACTTGGAAACACAGCACTTTCGAAAAAACTCCCGTTTTTCGATAAAAAGTTTTTGCGCTAGAGTGAGGTCGTTTTTTTGGCCGTATCAAAATTGGTGTATTTCGCAATACTGCAATGAAAACACTTTTTGCTCATCACACGAGTCACGTGATCAACAACCGGTTGGTACTACTGCCATGAAAAGACGACAGGATGTAGAAGGAGGACAATGGCGCGGCATGTTTGGATTCACCAGGAGACAAAGATTTTTTTAAATTTGGCTTGCTACAGGGGCATTACCAGCATTTTAGATCCCAAAAAGCAAAGAAATGCAAGCATTTACCAAGATCTTTAAGCGGCCATTTGTCACCGCCATGTTTTTTAATGAGTTATCGCGTGAACAAACTTATTCATGTGTGATTTTAGTTGTATTTCTTAATTAATGGAAACACCGCAATTGCGAAATTGTTTTTTTGACATTGGCAGAATATCGACAACGTTTTGCAGACATTTGCAATGGAAACGCAGCTACTGATAACTACTCAGAAATGGTTCTTCAGGCTTTCCACCAAATGTAGTTTGATTTCAAAGCATTGAAGATTTGCTTAAAGGCGTCTGTTTCTGATTAGAATATCAAGATTTGAGCAATTAACACTGAAGTGAAATTGTGTATTTTTGAGAAAACAATCTTTTTATTCCATAATGGTACAGCCTCCATTTACATCAAGGGAATAATACCAGTTTTATTCGGCGCAGATTAAGGAAATTCTTTCGAACCTCTTAAGCAACATTTCTAACACCAACACTGACTAAATGTTGCTGTTCAAGCAGTAGGTGTCGCTACACTTCATTAGAAGGTGTTTTTTTCCTCTATAAAAAACAGCTCTGTTTACTGTGACATTTCTCTCAGGTGTTAAGATGCCATATTCTTGTTAAAGGTACCTGAAAAAAGGCAACAGATACATTTTATGCTGCTGGGATGATAATATGTACAAAACATTTTGGATTTTATGTTATTAGCCAACACAAAGAGGGGCATAATTGTGAAGTGGAATAAATCTGTGACTGCTTGTTCTCAAATGTTCTCAAACAAATCTCTGAGGTCTTCACAGAACAGCTGGATTTCTTTGGGGATTATATTATGCACAGGTTTGCAATTTGTTTCATCATGTGGGAACCTCAGAAGAATTGTTTTTGAAATAAATCCACCACATCTCCTCAGCTGCCCTCAGTGAGATACATTAGGCTTTTTTTCCATATTAATCAAACATCAGAAGCAACATTGTTAAGAGTGGCGTACCAAGTGCCGCACTTCCCTTCCTGCATGACCAAGCCGATTACCTGTCTGCTGAATTTCTAAAGGAGAGACAATCCAAGCCAAACCTAAGGCTTCCCCATGGTTGTCATTCTTGAAATGTGTGGGATTTATATAAATGCTGGAGATCTTAAAACTGGAGAAATGTTCTTGATTTCATTGCGTCTTCTCAGACAATAACTCAGAATAAGCTGATGTGAACTAATCTTTGGTTAGTGCATGGATTGAAAACAAATAGGCTCCAATCCGATCTAACGCTGTGATATTATCATAAGTAATTCATTTGATCTAATATGCCCTGTCTGATCTGGTATATTTGGTCTGAGGAGAGGATACCCTTCATACGAGGAGAAAAAGCCCAAAAATGTTGCTCAGGGGGACAAGTTAATTTTGCAGCTGACATGATAGAGACAGTGCACCATCCAGCAGTATTTTATGCAAACTAAAGTGGTGATTATTAATCACCGCTGTAGATGATAATGACACCGTTTACATTTTTTAGCTTCTAGGTCAAAATGAATTGCTTGTTAGAATCTACAAAGGCGTATGATAAATTAAATGAGCCATTAAAGACGCGACAAAGGCTGTATGCTACAGTTCATTATCCACCTGGGCCACAACAAAAGCACAAATTACTGTTGTTCCCAGTTACTTCTGTGATCCCAATGCTGCAATTACAGCCTCAACGAGATTTTGGGATGTGCAAGACACAACCAAAGTTAACTGACCATGCACACTTATCCATTAGCACTCCCTAAATGTTGCAGTTAAAGGCCTATAAATTCCACAGATAAGCGAGGAGAAAACATCAATGGATAAATGAACATTTGCTTTGGATAAACTGAGTTTTATACTAAATAGGTCCAAAGCAAGTAGTGAGCTGAGAGATGTGTAATATTATCATGCAGCAGCCAGCAACAGATAATGAATAATTAAATGTATAAATTGCTTTCTTTTAACCTTTGGTCCGAGTAACACCTGGGTGACTGCTGCGACAGTCATGCATAATGTGGATAAAGTCTTTGAAATATACTGATGGAATCACCCGGTGAGGAAGGAAATATACTGTAGCTCTGAACTCATGCTGCCTGAATAGTGAGTGAAAATGGTGCCCTGATGTGACAACAAGGTTAATCATTGGAGTGTTTGAGTCTAAGCTGGTAAACACAATAAAGCATGGATGTTTGAGGCCCCTTTAAAAATCAAATGTTGGGGCATGGCGCCGGTGGTGTAGGGGTAAAGCGCCCGACCCATGTATAGCGGCTACAGTCCTCAAAGCGGCCATCCCGGGTTCAAGTCCTGGACTCGGAGACCTTTGCCGAATGTCTTCCCCCTCTCTCTCCTCCTATTTCCTGTCTGCCTACTGTTGGAAAATTTGAAAAATAAAGGTGCCGCAAAGTGCCGCAAAAAAAAAAAATGTTGTGGCACCTACAAAGTTGCTCAAATAGTATTAGAGGTCGTCACTGCCAGTTGGGATTTGTGTGAGTTTTGTTTACATGGGAGACATAAATCTTCAAGGACATCAGCTTGAACTGAATAAAAGAGGCGAACGATACTGCGGTGAATGTTTAGTCTCTGAATTGAACTCCCTCAATATCCAGTGTGTGAGAAGTATGGTGCGGTATTAGTGCCAAAAAAGACTATTGTACACCTAGCGGTGGCTACTTCCTTTATGCAGTCAATCCTTAATCCTTTTTTAAAACTAGCCCCTAGCCTCTTCAATGCTAACGCTAGCCTCTCCAGTGCTAGTGCCAACCTATCTGTGCTAATAGACAGCAGAGGAAGTGGCAGATCCATTAGGTGACCAACCTAGTCACCAGCCTCTCCAAACCTAACAGCGCCAGCTGCTGAGTTACCGGTGCCGGCCACTGAGTTGCATAGCTGGCCTATCATTAATTCAATTCAATTCAGTTTATTTATATAGAGCCAATTCACAACACGTCATCTCAAGGCACTTCACAAAAGTCAGGTACATGCATTCCAATTAATCCTAACCATTGAACAGTGCAGTTAGATTCAGTTATTTGTTCAAATTGGATAAGAAGTTTTTCTATCTAAAGAAACCCAGCAGATTGCATCGAGTCAGACACTTGTAGCATTCACTCCTCCCGGATGAGCATGTAGAGACAGTGGACAGTCACTGGCGTTGACTTTGCAGCAATCCCTCATACTGAGCATGCATGTAGCGACAGTGGAGAGGAAAAACTCCCTTTTAACAGGAAGAAACGACCGACTGGGGGTTTGAGAGAACAGAGCAGAGACACAAAGAGAACAAAGAAGCACTGATCCAGGAGTACTTTTTTATGGGAAGGAAAAGTAAATGCACCATTAATCAGATCAGTAGCTGACTACGGAATGAATATAGTCTCCTGCAACAAGGAAGTAACCACCGTTGGGTGCGCAATAGTCTTAATTTTGGCCCTAATACCATAGAGAAGGGAAAACCAGACTCAACCACTGTCAAGCTGTCACTGCCTCCAACTCATTACCAATTTACTGTATTTAACAACAACAAAAAGAAGACCATAGCCAACTAATCACTGCATCCCCCAAACCTTTTAAAAATGCTAATAACAATGCAAAGTCATCAAGAATGTGGGGTTGTATACGAGTAATCACACCCCTGGAACTTTTTTTTTTTACATTTTCATACATAACTTCTGTGTGTTTTATTGGGATTTTATGAGATAGACTAACACAAAGTAATGCCTTATTGTAACATGGAAAGAACAATGATACATGGTTTTCAAATAGTGTGCTGCGTGCATTTAAATTCAGCTCCCCTGAGGACATTCTTTATATCACCACATTTCACTGCAGGGACAGCTACAAGTCTTTTACTGTAAGTCTCTATCATCTAGACACTGATATTTAATTAGCAAAATAGCTAAAGCTCAGCCAGATTGGAGGGAGAGTATCTTTCAACAACTTTTAAATCTTGCTGCAGACTTTGAATAGGATTAAAATCTGGTCATTGATTATACCATTCTAACACAGTAATTTGCAGTTATCTAACCCATTCTCTGTTGTATCTCTGATATGTTTGAGGTTGTTCACCCCAGTCTTGAGTCTTTTGCAGCCACAACATTTTTTATTACTGTTATTAGCTACATCCAGCTTAAGGTGGGTGGATCTTGGTACATGTGCCATGCTTTTTCGATTGTAAAAAGATGGTTAGAACAGGGGGGGTGTGACATGTTTAAAGGTCAGGATTTACCTTTCTAAACCTCTCCACAACTTTCTCCCAGACCTGTCTGCTATGTTCCTTGGTCTTCATTGTTTTATTTGTTCACTCCTATTTTCTAAAAAACTATGCTTTTCACATAACTGCTTTATTTATACTGAGATTAAGTTAACACAGGCAAAAGGGAACTCTGTGATTGCTTTAGTCTACCTGTAAGAGCATTTGAATTTACAGAGGACAGGTTTGGAAATGCATAGCTTGAATAACTTCTAAGAAAAACCTTGACAATGTGAGAGTTATATTAACAGAGTCATATTATAGTGCTAATTTAACTATTTCTGCAGCATGTGACTGAGGGCACATTTTATGCCTACTGTAACTGTAAGAGCTCTCTCAAATCAGATGCGATTGTAATTTCTCTTTGAAAGAAGGATTCTTCAAGTTACAAGTTGGAAATAACAGAAGAATTCATCTTGAGCTTTGCCCAGAGTTCATTATTTACTATGGCTAATATGGTTCATATGGAATGGAAAATTGCAACTATAAAGATTCTTTTACCTCTTCTGACGGTTTGTATCTCTTTAAACCAGTGGCACAGATACAATCTATATTTGTGAACATGTTGCTTTAGTGTTTAAAGGCATAGCATAAGGCGAAACATGTTGTTGTTGGCTTGATAATAATAACAAGCCCCACAACAACGCATTAAATATGCCCTACTAATTTACTTAGAAGTGCCCACAATCCAGACTTTATTAGTAATAGCATCATCTAAAAGCAATTGGTTGCACTGCTGTATTTAGAGGTATCAAAATAAATGGGGAACAGAATTAAAATACACTTTCATACCGGGGTTTTCATTTGCGAAAGATTTTGAAGACCTTATGTCATGTTCATTCTGCTTCACAATCACGCACCCCTCTGTGAACTTCTTTAGTAGGTAAAATCACATTTGTTCTTAAATTATGTGTTTTAGTGGAAACAAGCGAAAAAAAGTTGTGAAATCTTTTTGACAGCTAAGTTCAGGAAGGAGCTGAGAAAGATTTCCCATAATCATCAGTACTCCTGGAAATGTCACCTTAAAGAATGCCTCATGTGCTGCAGCTCCCCACACAGACTCTTGCTTACTTCATAAGACACCTCCTTGCGAATAAACACACGTTCATACATGCGTGGGTGGCAGCTTTTGCCAGGTGAGACCCTGCATCGCCAGCAGGTGATAAACACTGCATGTCTCTCCAGCCGCAGGAGCTCGGTCCTCCTTTGCTGTGTTGCCATAGCAACCCCGCCGTGCCGGTTCAGTGGCCGTAAGCCATGATGAATCATATGCCAAGAAAATGATAGGACAGTGATAGCAAACACTTATAGCCAGGCCTTCAATTTGTTCTTTTTCTTTCCCTCCTCAACACACCCACAGCACATATATACTGTATGTCATAGCACAAGTGTTTCCAACACACACACGTACACACACACACACACACACACACACATACACGTACACACACCATCTGCAGAAGAATTAATGGTCACACTCTAAAGTGACAGAAAGGAATAACTTGGTGTAAACATCGCTTTGCTGCTTCCTGACAATCCAATCAACAACCCTCTCACTAGGAGCATTGCTATAGGTGACAGTGTGAATGTAGATATGTGTGGGTATGAATGCAAAAGCAGATATATGCCATTATAAAGTTGTAGGAACAATACAGAAGCAGAGGATGACAGTCTCTCCAGATGTAGGCCCTAGCCAAGTTTTGTTGTAACTTCTTTTAGTACAAATTTAGGTCTAAGGTATTATGTATAAAAATGCACACAGGGTGCTATTGCTTTCGCTTTCTACAGGCTTGACATCCTAAAAATAATCTGGCAGTGATTAATTAATCGCTGGAACAGCTTTTATTACGAGAGTCATTAAATATCAGTATTAAAGTCTCAAAAGAAAATAAAAACAACTTTTTACATATAAGTTAAACCATCACATGACTTTTAAAGCAAAAGCTTTAATGCTTTTCTAACGTCCTTTTGGAGCTAGGTGTGCTAATGCTAGCTTGTACATATTGAGGCGCTACATGTGGAGATTTGTCTTCTGCTGATGTTTTGGATTCTGTCCTCTATACCAGAGCTTTAGAGGAGCTATAGAATATTTAGTTTGAGATAGAAAAGCATTTGTATAAATATTAAATGGTATCTGTGCATGTATGTTCGTTTGATCATGGGAAAACAATGTATTTTGGTGTTTGCCTGCATGTTTGCATATGTACAGTCATGGTAAAGAAAGTAAGTACATCCTATGTTAAATCTAGGGTTTGTACATATACATGGTGTTTACGTTAAGTGCCCAGATTCTAACATGTCATTATTTTATGAATAAACATACTGGTAAATGCTGTAATATTAAATAAAGCTCGGACTCATCCTGCTGTCCAGCTGAAAAAACATCAAACTGCAAACTGCCTCCTGATATTTATAGCTACAGTTAGAAACTTCCATTCTATTGGGCTGAGCTGGAAATAAATATCTATTTTTCATTCTGGCTTAAAATTAGCTGCACTTTCCAAAACCTAAACAATGCTTACTCCTATCAATAAATATCTCATTTGGCTTCAACATAGCAAATTAATTTTGGATGGATTTATCTTTTATTAAATTGCTTCATCCTTTCGTGACCTTCTAAGCTGTAAAGGTAATTTTGATGGAAACGCTGCAGACTGTTATAATATTTTTTATACTTGAAGCTCCCCTCCCACACCACCAACCTCGCCCTTCCCACAAATATCCTTTATCAGCGGGCTGCATTATCACAGGCCCGCATTCCCGGCTCATGTCCAGCTTCAGATTGCTTTGCCAGTGGGAAAGCCCACCTTGATCAGGTCACTGGGAAGGACGCCAGTGTTCACTGTGCTCACACATGCCCGCCCTGACCTGTGGCGGCATACAGCAGGGAAGTGGAAGCGTAAAGGTTGGTGAGAGCTTGGATCCTGCAGCTAACTGCTCAGGTCAGGTTCTGCTGGGAGCAACCACACATATGTAATATGGATGAATGTAAGCAAACACATGGAGATGGAGTACTCAGAAAGGACCATCTATATAGTACAACACAGCTTGTGTATGTAAGTGGCACACAAACAGAGAGAATTTATGAGGCTCTGCTGCTGGTTATTTACAGGCAGTGCTCTGCTCTATTTACTGTCCATAACTGCAGACTGTTGGCCTTGTTTAGTGCTGCTGGGGCAGAACCACTTATTGCACTATAGGCCCACATGTGTGTCGCACCCTCTCGCTCCTGCTTACAGCTGCAAAACCCACCTTGCTATAAATCTAGGATGATTTAACTTAAGTCACTATTTACTCTTGCTCCCTGTATGTGTCAGACCACATCTCTGATACATAAAACAAAAATGCCAAGACACTTGGGAGGGTCCTTGACAACCCTAAATGAATAAACACATCTTACATCAATCGTGAACTAGAGGTCAACCCAGCTGCTCCAGATTACCACTCTGAGAACCATGGTGGTGCATACGAGAACCTTCTCACACCACAGTCAGACACCCGCTCCTCATCTCTTAAAACTCCTATCCAGGGATCTTATCAGACAATCAGGCAGAAAAGCCTCCCTCCCACTATAGAGCTTATCACTCTGCCACCACCACCTCCAAATGAATGTCTGGAGCCGCAGATGGATGGAGGGAACAAGTGCAAGGAAGATGAGAAGAGAGAGAGAGAGAGTAAAAATCAGCAAATCAGACATAAAAAGCAGAGCAGTATCAAATGCATTTTCTTGAAATATCTGTCATTTCCATTCTAAAATCAACCTCTGAGTCTCATCTCCCTGCATCACTTCATACTTTTCCAGTGCAGAGGGACATTTAAAAATGGTGAAGAAGAAGATGGATTTGAAGATGCAGACTGAAATATTAGATAGCTGGGGGATAAAACTGGATATTAAATAATTGAGCATGTGTTGTCTAATGTGCCATACACAGGGTTTTGCTTGTAGGCCAGAAAGATTCTGGTCCCATCTGACCAGAGCACATACTTCCACCAGTTGCTGTGTCTTGCACCAGCCATTCTGTTTTTTAATAGACATCACTGTCATTGTAGGTTTGAAGGTGTTCCATAATTGTTCTATTTATGAATGATCCGTGAGATGTTTAAAGCTTGGGATATTGTTTTTCATCCTAAGTCTGCTTTGTTGATCTCCACAACTTTATCCTTGCCCTTTGTCCTTGATTGCTTGGTCTTCATGTTGCTGTTTGTTTCCTAATGTTCTCTAAGGAACCTGTGAGGTCTTCACAGAACACTGAGATTAAAGGCAGTTTGTTGCACTGGACTTTATTTAGGAGTGTCAGAATCAAGGAGGCTGAATAGATTGTATTTGTAAAGGAATTTCAAAAAACATGTCATTTCCTTACTCTTCTGAACTATGTACAACTTTGTCCTTAGTACTTTTGTGTAACACTTAACATTCCAATAAAATACATTCAACACTAGAATTATGTTTATTGTACTAATTTAGAAAGTGTTAACTCTTGTATCTCTAAGGGTGTTTTTGTATTTAACTTAAGGTTTTGTGCTGGACCAACTACCTTTCAACTAAATGTTTGTGGTATTTTGAAGCTCGTGTCATTTTCATGCCAACTACCTAATCTGAGTCACATTCGGCCCCTTTTTCCTCAGTTATGTCACCTTTTTTCTCGCCGGTTCATTATGAAACTTACATCCAAGTCATGCCTTATTGATCTGTGGCGGAGTTTAGTCATCCTGAGTCAGCGCCATCTGTCCCTAAAAACTCCTAACTTTTCTTATATGGGTCAAACCTTCTGCAGAATCTCTGCACTCATCAAAGTTACATTGGAGAGAAAGAAAAGTTATGTTCCAATTTCGGGTTGAAATGTTCTCAGATCTTCTGCATCTGTATCGATAAGATCTTCCAGGATGAAGACAGAAAAAATAGTTGACATGAGATTAAACATTTCACTATGTCCTAATATGGCCTGTGAATTTTCATTGTGTCAAGGCTCAGCCTATTTCCTAATATCCATGATTAATTAAATCAGATTTTCATGAGTACCTTATTTTCAACATATCAGGCTTTACATTTTAGTAAAGGTAACAAATAGGGTTAAAAATGATAGTTGATGGGACATTTGCTTCCTGAGATGTAATTAATCTAAGCTTTAATGCAGTCAGGGACAAGTGAAAGAGCTTTTAAACATAAGTGATGAAACGAGAAGAGAAGAACAGTCCCGGGATTTTTCCCAGGAGGATGAACTGTGAATTGCAAATCTTTTGTTTAGCAAATGGTATTTTATTAGAAGAAATCAGCACACAGTTGGCTAGCTGCAACCAGGAGGATTTTTCTGTTTATTTCCTTATCTTCGACCACCTTAGTTATCAGCTATACTCTGATTTTTCTAATATTTCTCAGACCTGGCTGTCCTCCTGGGGAGGTAACTCTCAACTACATATATACCTGAAAGGGTGTGTAGTGTACTTCGATTGGTGTATTCTCCGGAGATAAAGACAGGGGAAAAGGAGCAAGAACCGACACAATCCGACAACTCTGCCAACGCGCATCATCACTTATCTCGCACACAGACCTCACAACGGCACGCCAGCCCATTCTCGGGGCGTCACGCACATGACACCTGCCCCCCTACTGCACCAGCCACCCATGACACACACCACCTGCTGCCTGCTCACACACACACAAACTGATGGATTACGACAGGAAGGCACAGACACATGCAAACAAGCTGTTAGTTTTGCTCTGTGGGTGAGTACAGCTGAGGTCACAGACCGGTGACAGAAGCAGCTTTTTATTGCAGGTATCTTAGAAGCATCAGTATTTACACTGTTGTCATTTTGTGTATCCTCAAAATAAAGCTCTAGATCTTATTCTGTTCCTTTCATTGAATTTTTAGACAGGCATACAAAAGAAAACACTGAAAGCCAAAGGTTCATATGTAAAGCCATTATTCTGTTTGAGAAGATTTATATTGTTCAATGAGATGTAGTGTTATCTTGATGAAGCAAAGGTTTTATATCTAGCTTTTTTTATTCACATGTCTGAATTTCAAATAAGAAATTACAGTTCAGTAAAAAAGTATAAGTTTTTAAATGATGATGTGATTTAATAAGGGAAAAGTAACTATACAAACCAACCTGGCCCTGTGGTAAAAATGTAATGGAGAGAACATGTAACAGTATTAAAACTTCCCAGGAGTGGCTGACTTATTCCGAAATTACTTCAAGAGCACATCGATGATTCAATCAAGAGATTAAAAAAAGAACCCAGAACAATATCTAAAGCACTGGAGGCTACACTTGCCTGAGTTAAGGTAAGTGTTCATGATTTAACAATAAGAAAGAGACCCTGTAAAAATGAAGAACCACTTTGTTAAAAATTACATCCAGATTATGACTAAAAACTCTTGTCTGTGGGATCATTAAGCTGCATGAAGAGGTTGGCTCCAGGACAAGTCACCCCTTCGCCAGTTCATTCCCCTTGCCATTTTTGTCCCTTCCTAATCCAAATTTGATAAATGTAAACAGACTATAGTTTATCTTTTATAGACATTCGGTACTGTGCAAAAGTTTTAGGCAGGTGTGAAAAAATGCTGTAAACAAAGAAGGCTTCCAAAAATGGAGGTGTTAATCATTTATTTTCATCAATCAACAAAATGCAGTGAATGAACAAAAGAGAAATCAAATCAATATTTAGTGTGACCACCCTTTGCCTTCAAAAAAGCATCAATTCTTCTGGGCAGACTTGCACACAGTTTTTGAAGGAACTCGGCTGGTATTTTGTTCCAAACATCTTGGAGAACTAACCACAGATCTTCTGTGGATGTAGACTTTCTCACATCCTTCTGTCACTTCATGTAATCCCAGACACACTCCATGATGTTGAGATCAGGGCTCTGTGGGGTTCATACCATCAATTCCAGTAAGTCTTGTTTTTCTTAACCCTGAAGATAGCTCTTAATGACTTTGGCTGTATGTTTGGGTTCACTCACTTAGCATTTTTTAAATTGAAAAAAAATAAACAATCATTTATATTTCTGAAAGAATTCTTTGTTTACAGCACTTTTTCACACCTGCCTAAAAGTTTTGCACAGTACTGTAGATGGTCATAAAAATGCTTAAAACCTCACAAATAGTTTAATTGAAGATTATTTTTAAAGGCTTTGTTTATCAGATTGTTTTTTATTTGTTTTCAGTCTTATTCATGTATGGATCAGTTGACTATGAAATATGATGGATTAGTTTATTTAGCTAAAATACACTGCTCAAAAAAAGGGAACACAAGATACAACACAATATAACTCCAAGTAAATCAAACTTCTGTGAAATCAAACTGTCCACTTAGGAAGCAACACTGATTGACAATCAATTTCACCTGCTGTTGTGCAAATGGAATAGACAACAGGGGGAAATCTTTGGCGATTACAAGACACACTCAATAAAGGAGTGGTTCTGCAGGTGGGGACCACAGACCACTTCTCAGTACCTATGCTTTCTGGCCGATGTTTTGGTCACTTTTGAATGTTGGTGGTGCTTTCACACTCGTGGTAGCATGAGACGGACTCTACAACCCACACTAGTGGCTCAGGTAGTGCAGCTCATCCAGGATGGCACATCAATGCAAGCTGTGGCAAGAAGGTTTGCTGTGTCTGTCAGCGTAGTGTCCAGAGCCTGGAGGCGCTACCAGGAGACAGGCCAGTACACCAGGAGACATGGAAGAGGCCGTAGGAGGGCAACAACCCAGCAGCAGGACCGCTACCTCCGCCTTTGTGCAAGGAGGAACAGGAGGAGCACTGCCAGAGCCCTGCAAAATGACCTCCAGCAGGCCACAAATGTGCATGTGTCTGCACAAACGGTTAGAAGCCGACTCCATGAGGATGGTATGAGGGGCCGACGTCCACAAATGGGGATTGTGCTCCCAGCCCAACACCGTGCAGGACGCTTGGCATTTGCCAGAGAACACCAGGATTGGCAAATTTGCCATTGGCGCCCTGTGCTCTTCACAGATGAAAGCAGGTTCACACTGAGCACATGTGACAGACGTGACAGTCTCGAGACACCGTGGAGAGCGATCTGCTGCCTGCAACATCCTTCAGCATGACCGGTTTGGCAGTGAGTCAGTAATGGTGTGGGATGGCATTTCTTTGGAGGGCTGCATGGCCCTCCAAAGAAATGTGCACTTGATGTGCACTTGATGTGCTCGGCAGAGGTAGCCTGACTGCCATTAGGTACCGATATGAGATCCTCAGACCCCTTGTGAGACCATATGCTGGTGCGGTTGGCCCTGGGTTCCTCCTAATGCAGGACAACGCTAGACTTCATGAGGCTGGAGTGTGTCAGCAGTTCCTGCAAGATGAAGACATTGAAGCTATGCACTGGCCCGCCAGTTCCCCAGACCAGAATCCGATTGAGCACATCTGGAACATCATGTCTCGCTCCATCCACCAACGTCACGTTGCACCACAGACTGTTTAGGAAATAATCCGCCGTCTCATCAGGAGCATGCCCAGGCGTTGTAGGGAGGATCATACAGGCACGTGGAGGCCACACACAATACTGAGCCTCATTTTGACTTGTTTTAAGGACATTACTTAAACGGCCTCCGTTGGTTAATAAATTTGATTTCCACTGATGATTTTTTGTGTGATTTTTGTGTCAGCACATTCAACTTTGTACAGAACAAAGTATTCAATGAGAATATTTCATTCATTCAGATCTAGGATGTGTTATTTGAATGTTCCCTTTATTTTTATGAGCAGTGTAGCTCTAAACGACCGCCTGCTGTTAGATAATATTTATAATAGTTGTATAACTTGTAGACAGTAGAACATTAAAAATAAAGTGACCAAATAACCAGCACCCAGTCAACATTTAACAAAAGTACAATTTTCACAAAGATGGCCTCACATTTAGTTTTAAACAAGCCCAAATCATTGCCCCTCCACCACCATGCTTAACAGCTGGTGCAGGTACCTCGTATTCGATTAAGTGGCGCTGAGCATTGTACACACTAATTAGGCAAGTGAGGATTTTGACCATATCATTTTTAATATGTATTTTCCAAATAAAAGCTGTATATACTTGAATGCCTACCTTATGTGTTTTTGTGTAATAGGGGAGGGCCTAAGGAGATGAACAACCTATATATAGATGTGTATAGTTATTAGGCACCTTCCATCCTGTGGGAGTCACAAATTTATTTACGATATCAAAAATGTTTATTTTAAAACTTTGTTTTGCATTTATTAACAGATGAAAAACTATAATTTTTCATTTCGTTGCATAGTAAATTCTGCACAATAACAGTTGCACAATAAATGTGCATACATAGATAGTCAGTCTGAGATTCATTAACATTTTAGAGTGACTGAGAGCAGTGTAGCTCAAAATACAACTTGCCTAATAATCGTGACCACAGTGTGTGTATTATGGTCAAACATCTCTACTTTGTGTTGTCTGTTTGAGTGTTGATTGATTATGATGAGTTCAGCTGGAATCAGAAATGGGGAAAACTTGCCTTTCTACATAGGGCTTAAATTAGGAAAATGCTGTTTGTTCATCACAGTAGGGAGGATAGGTGGAGAGCAAAGAGAAAACTTCAGCAAAGGGTATTTTTAAACCTGGAGCAATAAACGAAGTCAAAAGCAAGTGAAAAAGAAACAAACCAAGATGCAAGCAGACAGGAATCCAATGAGAAGAACGCTATGACCCACACTCCTGCTTCCACTCCGGCATCCGGAGGAAGAAACCTTCCAACTGCTCGTTAACTGCGGTAGCATTGGCAGACTCGCATGTCTTTTCCCATTAATCCATTTGTTAATTACAGAGCAGAAGTAAAATGCAGATCTGCCTCTGCCCGCATTTCTCCTAATGAGCTCCTTCCATTTTTTTCTGCAGCACCCCGTCATCTCAGTTGTCGCCGTCTGCCTTGCTGTCTTGATTCTCACCGCACCTGCGTCCGTTTCATTCGAATGCCAGCCGAATTCAAGGCGAACTGCAAAGCTGCGCTGCTCATTACAGGCACTTTTTAATCAGGCTGCCTCCATGAATAAACATTTTTGTCCTTTCACCTGTCAAAGGAGGACAACTTCTGATCATGATTTATTTTGGCTTTGCTAAAGCCAGAATAATAGCCATGCTTTTATAGAGTGCATATAAAAAGTCTACACACTACAGTTAAATTCCAGGTTTTGTGAAGCTACTGATAATTTCCAAAGTTTTTCACATTTTATATGGCCCATAACCTGTACAACTCAGTACAAAAAGAAACATATTTTTATGGAGGAAACAATACAAAAGAACAAAATAATGTTGCATTAGTTTCAGAATTAACCACCAAGTTCAAACTCAATAACTGATTAATCTCAAATGAGGCTTGGTTTCCTGTGACATTTTCCTGGTGTTACAGCAAAAGCCATAATCATCCAAAGCAATGTAAACATTTTGGGATTACATTGCCAAAAGGTACCAGTCAGGAGAGGGGTACAAAATACTTTCTGAGGCTGTTTAATTTATATACTTTGAAACACAGCAAAAAAAACAACAGTCATCTTCTATTAGAAATAATAGGATACAACAGTGACATTACCGAAAACTGGAATCTAAAAACTCCATCTAAAATTGATGAAGACAAGAGCTGACCGTGTGGAACATGACACAACAATCTCTTGTATTCTTCATATGTCTGAGCCATGACATGATGGGGTGCCATATGTCAAAATTTCAAAACATTATTTTGGGTTATTTAGTCATTAAAGAACAAAAGTGGGGGTTCATTTTTCAAAGACATATTTTCACCATGTCATTCATACATTTATAAATATCATAGTTACAAACTAAATATTAATTAAGCGAGCTAAATATTTAGCACCAAACTAAATATTTAGTTCACACACTAAATATTTAATTTGGGGCTAAATATTTAGTTCCACAATAAAAATTTAATTTGGATCTAAACATTTAGTTTGGAGCAAAATATTTAGATTGCTATTTAAATATTTAGTCTGGCTAAATTTAGTAAAAACTCTCCCAAAAGCATGTTGGAAAATGTTTTATGGTCTGATAAAATGAAAGTCAAACTTTTTGGCCATAATGCAAAAAATAAAACTGCTCATAACCAAAAGAACACCATACCCACATTGAAACAAAGTGGTGGCAGCATCATGCTGTGGATGTCTTTGCTAAAAATGTGGCCTTAGTCAGGTTGGAGGACCTGTATTGAAGATGAGGAGGAACTTCTTTCAGCATGACTCACAAAGCATATATCAGAATCAACAGAGGAATGGCTTCACCAGAAGAACTGTGAAGTTTGAGACTGGCCTAGCCCAAGTCCAGGCCTGAATCCAAATAAATCCGTGGGGTGATCTGAAGAGGGCTACTCACACGGGGATGACCTCCCAATCGATTTCAAATGTTTCTGTAAAGAACAGTTGGCAAATATTACCAAGTCAAGATGTGCCATTCTGGCAGACTCCTACCTAAATTATGTAATATGTAATTATGTAATAAATCAAAGCACATTCCAACAATTATTTTAAGTGTTTGTACAATTATTTAACTTTATTTTAGTTAGTTTGTTTGCCCTAGGATTGCAGTTTGTCTCTGAATTTAGTTATACAGAGTTAATGTCACATTAAAGATGGAAAACCGTCCTACCCAACATATCGCAAAAATCTAACAGGGCGTACATGAAACAACGTTTGATTCGATTTGATGACTGTAACATACATGTTTCAGTCAGTTCAACATCTGAGCCTCTTACAAGCACTGTTCTTTCTTTTTTGTTGCTGAAACCATTTATTCAAAGTTTTTTCGGTTCCGTTTCCTCTCATTTTTGTTCCTAATTGCTAAATCAAAATTTGCATAAGTAATACCCTACTGGTAGCTCTGTTTCTGCTTTTCTTTGTGCTGTTTTCTGCTTGTCTTTCTCTTCAACATTGTTTTCTTTTATTATCTATGCCTGTAACTTCCACTCTACAATGTAAACATTAAACAAGAATTCGGACCCTTAGGTGTAAAAATACCATTCAAACACTTTGCATGACATATTTTCAAATAAAAATTGTGGGCATAAATGTGTTTGCCTTTAGTCTGAATTGGTTTTATCCTGACTCTGAATGAGCATCTGCAGCATGATGCAGCTTATTTGGACATTGACCACAGGGCTCGCTGGATAATAAGGATTGTGTTAGTTAGTTTTTCCTAATCAGAGAGATAATGCATAATGGAGATTAAATGCTGCAGCACTGATCCGATAGGTCAGTGGCTGTCAGGGCGTGGCTGGGAATGCTTTATAGAGAGTTGTTTACATGCCACATGCTTGCAACTCCTCAGCTTTGGCATATTTTTGACTGAGGGCTCCGATGTCCTGCTTAGACTGAAGCCAGCAGGGAAAAAAACAGCAGTAAACTACAATACTGATTGTTGCCTCTTCTATTGACAATAGAAGAGAGTTGTATGTATTCAACTACAGGTGAACATACTCATCATTTGAAACCCAATTCACTTCATCCACTGATCCTCAGTTTAGGGACTGATGACAGACCTTAGATAAAAGTGCTGTTTCTAGATAACCAACATGTCTCTGATCTGGCACCACATAAGTATCATGACAGTGCTTGGGCATGAATGTGTGTGTGTGTGGACTTCAGAGATAATATCAAATACGACAGCTGCTTCATATCAGAGATTTCAGTGTGTATGTAAATGCATAAGTGTACTGTTTGTGCCCTTCACGTTGTGTGCTTGCAGCGGCATTTGATGTGTTGTGTGGAAATGCTTGTGTGTGTGCGCCACATTAAAGGGTCTCTCATGTTATCTCTCCACGAGAATTAGAGTGCATAAGCTAAGCCTGAGGGCTCTGATTCCCCATATCAAACAGTATCAATGATAGCTGGACGCAAATCCTGAGCTCTTTATTAAAGAACCTCTCATATCTAACAGACTGCTGTCTAGCAAAGGTAATGGGCCATAGAAAGCTTGCTGATCTGATGCTGCAAAAATTAGATTTTTTTTTGTCCCTTGTGCTTTAATGGACATAATTGGTAGTTTATTATTTCAGTCAACAATGGTTGGCTGCAAAACATCACCATCCATCCAATCAAGACATTTTGGTCCCAAGTGGACAAAAGAACTTACAACTTCTAACATCAATCTATGTTATTGGTGTTTTATAAGAGACTAATAGTTTTTACAAATCAAATCGAACCATGACAATGGCATCATCATGCTGCGAGGATGCTTTTCTTTAGCAGGGACAATGAAGCTGGTTACAGTTAACAGGAAGATGCATGGAGCTAAATTCAGAGCAGTTAAAAAGATATGTGATAATACATGCACAGGATTTCTTTTTTTTGGTCAGAATCCATGACATTTGTGAAAAGCAGGTATTCCCAACAGTGTGCTTTAAGGATGAACAGGAACATTTGTGAATTTGAGAAGTGTTATTTGAAGCTACAGTAGGGAGTTCGGAGAAAACCGTGGACTTAGCCTAAAGTTTGAACAAGCACCCCATACAGGTCCCTTCCCTTTGCGCTCTGTTGTGCTACAACCTTCCCTCCACAGCGGGGCCTGCCGTGAACGCGCAGGCTAGTAAACAGGGCCGCCGATGACGGCAGATAAACACCTTTGGCACATTCATTGGTAGGGACAAAACATCAACGATATGCTTTACATTGACTATGGCCTGCCCATACTTTGACAACAAAGTTGGTGCTCAAATCATTAGCACAGTGCCATTAGTACAGCTGCAACACACTGGCAATCTTGACAGTGTGGGGGGTGGATTGTGATCGGTGAGTAAACAAGCGTGATTGACTGCTAAGCCATTCCTTCTGGCTCTGATTGGTCATTTCTGACCAGGAATGGTGTATTTCTGCAAATGGTGATAGGACCACTGGGAGGAGCCAGAGGAGTTAGATTTTTTCACAGTTTACCTGTCCCATATTCTATTGTCAGGACATAGTGACAGTTTAAAAGAATATATGTAAAAACTACATTTTTACAAAAATGTTTTTACCTACAGCAGCTTTAAATAGTGCAAACATGTTTTTTACCTACATTACAGTTGTGCTGCTACCATAAGGTAGCTGTCTATTCAAAGAAATGTACCAAGGTGAACTTAGATCCAGTGCAAACAATCCCAGGCCAGGTTAACTTGCAAGTCAACACTGACAAGGCACGGCTATTTAAGAGTGAAGCATGCTTCATCCACAGTTCAGTTATGATTGACAAAAATATTCTGATGGCAGATCAGGGAGCAACAGACAGGGTTCATCTCCAAAGTAATGGATAAGGACATGCTCACCCGTCAGTTATGCTGAGCGCAAAGGTTTTCCAAGTTTGATAGACTTTGCTGAGTCTGAGTTTACAACCTCATCAAGAAAAAACATTACCACAAGACTGGAGAAGACTCTGATGATACCGCCAGAGGTGAAAAATTATCAGTGCTCGTGGATTCCCCTCCATGGATCCAGAGGAAAATAAATCAATCACCAGGGCTGTACATACATGCAACTTCTGCCCCCTCCACCAGAGAGAATTTCCAGCAGGACATGTGAGCTCAGACCGGCAGAAGACCAATGAAAAAAAGAATTGGTGGCCGTAAGGAAAAGTATATCCATGTACTGTACGGTATATACAGTCAGTATTAATTAGCACCTTCAGTTTGTCTGCACTGTTTCCTATGGTATCTTTCACCTTATTCTTTGGCCACAGATTCTCCATGAAGCTTTAAGGTCAGGTTATTTGAGGGCCAATCAAGCACAGGAAAACCACAATCATTAAAGCAGGTGTTGGTACCTTTGGCCGTGGGGTCAGGTGCCAAGTCCTACTGGAAAATGAAATCAGAATCTCCATAAAGCTTGTCATCAGAGGGAAGCAATAATCACACTAAATGTTAGCTTTTTTTTTCAACAAGAGTACATTTGAAAAACACCTGATGTTTCCCACTGCTGCTCAGCATTATGGTTCCTGAAAATCTGTTTGTAGTGCAATGGTGAACATATGAACAGTTTTGTGTGCTAGTTCTCCTCTGACAGGGGGACCCGGAAGGCTGCAACAATTTATTAGACACCGATTTGGGATTACAATTCGCCACTTCCCACTGGGGCCAAAGCAACTTTGGTTCCCTGGCAGTGAGCCTGGGAACCAAGGCCTGATGTTGCCTTTCAGTCAAACCTAAGGCAGTCACTGCCCCAAGCGGACACATTTGGGATCCAGGTTCATATAGCTCTTTTGGTAAAGGGTGACTCTTCCTGGACAGCAGACACTTTAAGGTGTGCTGACCACAGCTGCACTGAGGAACATAGGAGGAAACTGATTCTGGATTTAAACTCCTTCAGGAAAGTGGAGAACATATTTGCTGAATTTGTTTCAGCCTTAAGCTTTCACTGACAAAATAGTTTCTGTCAGGACTGTCTGGAAAGAAATTCTGCACGGTAAATATTTCAGTGCTGCTGTAAAACGCTGGTTAGCTGTAAACAAAACAGCTCTTTTCGTGCGTTTTGTGTTAAGACTTTTATAGTCCTTTCCAGCAACAGTTGAGCTGTCAGAGTGACTGATGTGTTTTGGATCGCTCTGACTATATAAAGTCAGCGTATAGTGAAAAATGCATCCTGACACACAGAAAGAAATAAGTCAAATGAAACAAATAAATCTTGCATACCTGTTTCTCTAAACTTCACAAAGCATTTATTCTCCTTTGCACCAATGAGTTATCTCTGTTCTTTGTTTCACCCAGTATGTATAAACTAACTGTGAGCCAGAAGAGTCATATTGTAGCAGAAAAGCATTCTGGAAATGCTCATCCAAAGACAGACAAAGGCACAGATCATTCAAGCTTATATTAAACATTTTTTATGTCACTTTTCCTGCTGAGATATTCCAGCTTCAGCCGAGCGGTCATTAATGGGAACCTGAATGTTTTTCTCCTTCTGTATTAGGATTGTCTCAGGAAGTGCAGGACCAGTGATAAATGGACAACCACCTGGGAAATATTGGAGCTGATGGGAGCCATTTTGGCTCCATTATTCTCAATAAAGGGCAGGTCAATGTGTCTCCCCCTCCTTCTTGCGGTTCCCCCTACGTCTCATTAAACGGGCCTGGGTGAACAGAGGAGGGGGAACATCATTAGTTTGGAGATGAAAGAGAGGCCCTCACATCCTGGGAGGAAAGCTGTGACGTTCATCTTGGAATGACGCTCAGAAGAAATAAAAACCCTCTACATTTATTTGAATTGTGTGGAACGTGTTTGATGTTCTGAGGAGGATTAGGTAAGTTCCCTATTGAGTACGGCAACACTCCTTCATGATGGAATTAAGTGATGAGCTTCTTTCACACGCTAACAGACTGGTGCAGTGTACATTTCATTCAACCTGTACGTCTCTGTTTACGAGCTTCATTGCAGCTGAGCTTCTTTCCATCGCCTACATGTCAGCAGTAAATTGTTTTTCCTCCACAGCCACTCATGCCAGGAGATTGGAGTCCTGACCCAACGTCTTGAGACTGGTCTCTATCTCATGCCGGGATTTGACAGCTAATAATGAAAGCATTTGAGGTCTTCATCTCAAGCTGTTCTCTTCTTCTGCCATTTGATTTAGTTTCATATGCGTCTCCTGGCGCAAGTGTTGCCTGAGATCCGATGTCTGTCCATCTGTCCACTGGACACATAACTGCTGGCTTGCCAATGGAATGATCTGTCTTGCTAAAGTGTTGGCTATCAAACAGATCGCCGTGTGGTCGGCAAGAGACAGAGTGTGTTATCGGTGCCAGAGTATGTTCAGCTCTACTCCTGGAATCTTTCACTCAGTGTTTAGGAGTTGTGTCCAGCCACAGTTCTTAAACTTTAACTCGTATACATATTCATAGCCGTGCATGCTCTCTGAAAGCAAATGTGAAGGATGTGATGAGGAAAAACAGATTTTTTGGGGGGGAAACTCAGTAATTTCTGAAGTTTTCTTAATTGTGGATGTTTTTGTTAATAGTAATGGATGTAAAACATCCATCACTATAAACAAAATTGACATGATTTGTGGTCAAATGTTGCAGAAATTATCGTAAAATAAGATAAGAAGTCTCACGTTGCACTGATAAAGGTTCACTCACCTCATTATGCTGAATGCCTGGGCTGGCAATATTATATAACCTTTTGGGGGGGCATTCAAAGGTTATGTAAAGAGAATTTAATTATAATTGTTCAATGTAAATTTTTATCAGGAACAAATTGTGTTTGATATTAATTGGTACAGTTTAAAAGTCTTTTACATTGCATTAACTTGTGTCATTGCTATTAAGTATGGAAAAGAAAAATAACACAAGAAAAAAATTAACTACAGTGGTCTCACTCTCTCCTGATGCAGTAACACACTGTAGATTTTACGCCCTTTATTTCAATAAACAAGCACACAAACAAATGGGGATGCAAAAAAGCGACACAAACACCTGGAGTTGTATCAGGACTTGATGTTTTATTAAATGAGCTTTGTTTCTTTATGTTTAAACCCACTAAAACATTATTAAATGTGCCGTTATTTTTGAGAGCACGAGAACCAGTGACAACAGCTTTAGAAAACAGCTGATTCCTTTGTTTTTCACAGTTTTAATGATCATTAGAAGGTTTAAACGTCTTTAAATGCACCGGGTCTAAAATAACAGGTGAAAAACGTTTTGCCCAAATAATTGAAGCCATGGATAGAAATGGAATTAACTTAACTCTGATTGGAAAATTAAAGTAATAAGTCTGAATACCCAACTTTTTTTGGTTGTTCAGTTGTTAAAGAGCTTAGGAACTACCAGATAGGCTTCCTCCATCAGCACAAATTACACAGTCAAAATGAATTGATTCACAAGGATTTACAAGCAATCATACGCTCCTGCATGTATATATTTAAAGTACAACTCCAATTCCAATAAAGTTGGGACGTTGCATGAAACATAAAGAAAAACAGAATATGTTTATTTGCAAATCCTTTTAAACCTGTATGGAATTAAATACACAGCAATAACAAGATGTTCATGCTGATAAACTGTATTGTTTGTTTGCAAATATTCACTCATTTTGAATCTGATCCTTGGGGTTGTACTTTCATGCATTCTTTTTTCTGTAAATCAACCCCTTTGTCAATCAAACAGTAGACAGAAAATTCAAAAGCTGTGAAAAATAAGTACATCTTATGAATACACAGCTTCTTGAACCATGTTTGTCAGCAAGGAATATAAGTAATAGTTTTGTGTATAAAGTTTTCAGTCTCTTACATTAGTGAGCACTGTGGAGGAATTGTAGGCCACAAATATGCCACCTTCTTAATCGACTCAATGACTGCAAGGTGCTACAAACCCAAACACTCAGCCCTCTACCCCGTTTTACCGTTGCTAATATGATGCTAATATGTTGAGTTTGGTTTTCTGCAGTGCTGCAGTGGATTATGGTCAAATGTCATCCAAAGGACATTGTCCCAGTAGTCTGGAGGTCAATAATGGATCATTTTTGCAAAGTGAAGTTTTGCTGACATTTAGAGAGAAGAGGTTGTTTTCTTGCATTTCTTCCAGACAAGCCATATTTGTTCATTAAACTTTTCTACTTTAGAATGGTGGACTTTAAATACTTTTCAAAATGGTAGCAGCAAAAAAAATCTTCTCCAGCGTCATTGCTGATGTCTTTCCATCCTGACATTGTGCTCACACAAACTGTATGTTCAGATCAGCAAACGTCCAAAACTCCTGGTGTTATAGAGATGGTCACACTTGCTTATGATCAGCTAATCAAGTGCATTTCATCCTGCTACTTTTATCAGTCCTATAGAGGTAGCAAGTGTGTACTTAGTTTTTCACATAGAGCTTCCAATTTGGACTTTCTTTATGTCTAACAAATAATGACAGTGATGTTTTTTTTTTAGTTATATTTGAATAATTGTAGACCCTGGTGTTATATTTTAATATGTAAAACTCAGGAATTAAGGGGCATGTGGCACTGGCGCAGGGGTAGAGCGCGTGGCCCATGTATAGAGAGGCTCTGGCCCTAGACGCAGCTGTCCCCTGGTTCGAGTCCCGGCCATGATGACCTGTGCTGCATGTTTTTCCCTCTCTTCACCCCATTTACTGTCAGCCTACTTTCAAAACAAAAAAAAAAGACAAAATAAAAGCCACTAGTTGCGAAAAAGGTGTACTTCCTATACCATGACTGCAGACAGATAATTATCCCGATCTATTTTATGACTATAGTTTTGCGTTAATCAGAAATAAAAAGTATTATCATTCCATAATTTACTGCTTTTTGTTGACAATGGTAATAATTTTGATCTTTAGATTGACATCTAAAAAAGTCTGTGAGGCTTTTATCTACAGGTGATATGGGCTGACACAATGTTCTGGAAATGGGCTGTAGGCCTCCAGTCATTCTCCCCCGGCTACATTTTAAACTACTTCTGTGACAGCTACCGTCTCCAACATGGCGTGCTCTCATGTTTTGCTTATGTAATGAGCCCCCTCCACCACTGCAGAAATGCAATTATCATTTGGCTGACACAAAAAATTGTTTTCTCGCCTGTGGCCACTTATGCTGCTATTTTGAATTTTCTCAACTTCGGGCGAAGGAGCAGGGGGAAAAAAAATACAATTTCTGTCTCTCTTTCTCCCATCGCCCTACTTATTTGGAGCTGGAAAAGGAAGCGAGGAGGAGAAAGGATTGTGGTGAAGAGGAAAAGCAGGAGTGAGCGAGGAAAGATGGAAAAAAAGAAGTAAGGGAGAATTTCTGGGAGGATGTGATAATAAGGGCAGTTAATTCAGAAACAGGGTGTGAGAGGCAGAGATTAGCCTACTAGCAGGGTGATGCAGTCCACAGATTTTCTGCTCTGAATGGCTGTCAGTGAGGGCTGAAGGGGGCTGTGAATGGCCTCTGCGCCAAGAAGAGTACAGCAACAATTTTTAATTAAGGAACTATTTGGGTAAATAAGTGTTTTCAGGTCCACTTCTCTGGCAGGCGAAAGCTTACCTTTAGGCTGAGATTAAAAGAAAAAAAACAGAAAAGAAATAAATCTTAAAGAGATGTCTCTTAATTTAATTAAAAAATATGTACTACATGCATACAGAGAGGGACAAATTGATTGGCATTCCAAACATGTGTACAAACCCTTAACATAACTTAATCTTTAATGGCACTAGCATAATCCGACACTGAAGAAAAAATAAAAAAAATCATTAAATTTAGTACATCTATTCAGTGAAGAAAAAAATCCCATGTTGAGAAATAATTGTTTTTTCAAAATCATAAGTGGCACAATTATTAAGGACCCCTCACATTAATTTTAAAATAAATGTAACTGACTGTTTCTTTATGTTTAGTTCTAACATTCTTGAGTTGATCAGAGCTTCAAGTAACACTAATTATTAATCCATAACTTTGTTTTTCCCTTGAGTGTAAATATTTGATGACAAAGAGGCCCAAACTTTGCTTATTTGTTTGTGTTTTTAGTCTCTGGTTACTAGGTTGGAGAAGAACCCTTATAATGCAACAATGAGGAAAACTGTATCAGAGTTTAAAAAAATATATATTCAAGCCCCAATATAGGGGAGCTGAAGGCCAGTTAGAGTATGTGACATCATTCCTTACAGTTCATTACATAGCAATAGATTTTAAATTAGAAGGACCTGGTGGAATCTACCAGTGAACTGAAAACTGGTGATCACTTGGCCTTTTAGCAGGATACTGATACAATTCATGTGGCCAAATCAGAAGTCAACTTTCTTCCACAGCCATCTCAGTTCCTCGTCCTAAATCCTATGGAAAACCTGCTGGCTGAGCTGAACAGAGCATAAAAGAGGATCCAGGACTGTGAACAATCAAGGGAGATTGTGCAAAAAAGAATGGTCAAAGATCTCCCCCTTTTTATGCTCCAATGTTGTATCAATTGTAACAAAAGACTAAATGTTGTTTTGACAAAAAGGGGCCAGTGCAAAGTATTGACACCAGGGGAACCAATATATTTTTACATGTATTTTTTCCCCACTGAAAAAATATGCACTTAAATAAAAGTTGGATTTTTCTACATTTTCAGTGTAGTAAAATCAACTGGAATAAAGGTTGAATTTAATTCAAGGCTTTTTTACAGACATTTCTCCCTGTCTGTGTAAATTTATTTTAGGGCGTAATTTATAGATATTTATAGCACGCCTGATCTGTGTGGCTCATTAGCATGTTTCAAACCCATAATATAAATCACATCAATTCTCAATCATATGTTTTTCCTATTATCTACATTGAACCTCCTGACCTTCACCAGCATTGGAGGGTAAAACTCATGCCTCTTTCCCATTCCTCCACATCCTCCTTTTTCATTCCTTTATCTCCAGCTTGATCCCCCTCTGCGTGGTTGTGCTTATTGTCCTGGGTCCATGCCTAAATGCAGCTCTTTCATCTTTGTTTTTATCTGTCAGATCAGTGAGGCGCTAGTCCCGCTCCTCGCAACTCCTCAACACATAAAGTTAGAAAGTCTCCCAAATCCGAGCAGATCAATGGATAAGGGTTGGCAGGCCTAGCTAATGGAATGCAGCTTCTGCCCTAGATTAGGATGTTTTTTTTTTTTCTTTCTGTGGTCGGCTGTCCTCACACCACCATGATGTCACAAGAAACGCTGGTTAAGTGTGAGACGGGGTGCAAAGACAGCAGGCTGGTAACTTGCTGAGATGGGTGAGCAGATGGACAGACAAACAAGACAACTTGCCAAGAGAATGACAGTAGGCTTCAGTACAGCTGATAATACAGTTCATTAAAACATTCCAAGATTATTTTTAACACCTTTAGGGCAGTGGTGGTTTTATTTATAATATGGCACACCTCCAGGGCACCATTGTAGCAGGGGGAGCAGAAGCACTTGGAGGGAACAAACTAAAAAATGTATTTGTCATTTTTGTCCCAAACAGGTTATTCATTGCTCATTGTCATATCAAGTCAATGTAAGTAGGTCTTCCCAGTGTAAACATTGCAAGCAAATATGGCTACATTTACTTGCAGCTGGCATATCATGTTGAAGTGCTTGATTCGAGAATTCTTAGCAATAAATTAAAACGGTCTTTTAAGGAGCATGCATTTTAATCAGGTCATGTTAAGCATCCTAAATGCATAGAAGCGTCAAATCTAAACTGGTTTGTTTTTACACTAAACAGGAAGTTTAAGATTTTAGAAATCTTAAAAAAAAAAGCTTTCTTTGTGATTTTTTTTTCGGCATCCAGACAACCTTATCTTAAGACAAGGCTGAAAGCCAAAATATGTAGACCTTATTCTACATATTCTCAGTTTTGCCAAGGGCTTTAAAAGAGAATTTAACTGAAAAGCAAAAAGCAGTAGCAGTTGAAACAAGACAGAGTTTGCATACTTCCGCCACTCAAGGTAGGGTAGCTGACGCTAGAAAATTGTGATCCGGATCACCACCAAAATTAAATGGATTCCTTCTTGGGCTTAGACACACCTCTGGTAAAAAAAAAAAAAAAAAAAAAAAAAAAGAATGTATGTGTAACTTTTTCCATGAAGTTGCTAACACACACACACAGACACACACACACACACACACACAGACAAACGGAGGTAATAATGGCATCCTGGGGATTATTTGTGATTATGTAAACAAATATAAAACAAAACTTCCTCATTGTAAGCTAACAAATTTGGTCTGCTTCTATCATCTAATGATGCAGAGGGAAGCTACTCTGAGCTGATTAGATATCTCGTCCCACCTCTGCTGAGATGTGACGGGGCATGAAAAAGATACGACTCATTTTCAGGAAGGCAGCATCTTATGGAGATTACCCAGAGATGAACCTAAAAAGCTGCTCATTGTCACAAAAAAACAGAAAATAGGAGGAACAGGAGGGGGAAAAACATAATAACACCAAATAACAAACAGCAAATGCTGTGCTGGTCAGCTCCCAGGACGTGTTGTGTGTGTTTATCTATGACTCTGAATGTTTCAACAGAAAAACAGAAATGCTTGGCAGATGAATTCTGCATGGAAAACAATGACAAATGGATGTGCGGCCAAATCTTCAATTACTCCAGAGACAACTAATTGTCTCCGGACTGAAAGCACATGCCAGCCCATAGGTGCTGTTTCCATTTTTCAGCAGGACAACTCAGTCAGACAGAAGCCTGTAGGAAAGAAAGTGAAGCTGTTGATGGTGTGAGTCTGCCACCGAGGCCACGGCGGGGAAGAGCTGGGCACGAATTACTCCATTGGGCTACTTCTGATTAGATTTTTGTTAAATGGGATTAGAGAAGAGCAGTAGCACTGGGCACACTCACGAGGATTGAGCAGTAGAGTGGAAAACACTGACAAAAGAGGGATATCTTTCTTTCACACTATCTCTTTCACTTAATCTCGCTGCTAATAGCATTTTTGTGAATTAGTGGAACAATGAGTGCTGCATCTCCTCATCTTAGGCAAGGCTTTGATGCTCGTATTTGCAGGGCGGAGGTCTGTCTGTCATCTAAAGAGCTCTGAATATAGAAACCAGTTTAAGTGATGCAGAATCTCTAAAGTCTTTCCTGTCTCTCCGATTTAGATGTTCTAAAATAGGGACATCAAAATGAGAGAGGAAGCAAGAAGTTGAGATTTATCATTTCTATAATACACAAGGTACTTTGTATATCAAAAACAGGATATGAAAGCAAGAACATATCACTAATATTTTACTAGAGATTCCACAAACTGATCCATCTGCATTTCTGAGTAAAATCTTTTAGATTGTTTTCTCAGTTTGCTGTTTTAAGTTTCAAATGATCCCTAAAAGTCATAGAGGAGTTAAGTATGCCTGGACCTTGCCTGCTGATGGTGGTCAGAGGGCCCTGTGGCAGCCTCACTTCCATCAGTCTGCCCCTGGCTACAATGTCACCTACCACTGTCAGTGTGAATGGATGGATGACTGATTGTGGTGTAAAGAGGTTTGGGGTCCTCAAACTTGATAAAGCGCTATACAAGTGCAGGCTATTTTTTACCATAAAGATTCTGTAATCAGTATAGATCAGCATAGTATTTGACAAGCCAGTATATAGCGTTATATATGCTTTTCTTAATTCTAAGGTAGTGCTAATGCCAAAAAACAATGTAAATTCTCCTTTTTTGATGTGTGTGTTTTTCAAAAATAGAACAAGGTTTCATAAATCACAAATTGGGTTTTAAGAATCTCTGTCCAGTATAATTTCATCAAAACGTCCATTCAAAACAGTAAAACAGCCCTTTAGCTGGCAGGAAGCTCCACAGCAGATGTTTACTTTAGCGTCGTTACTGGCTAATGGTCAGCCAGTCCCTGTATTCTCAGTGTTTAAAAACCGTTTGTATCATGTCTGTCCTGTAAATGTTTGTCTATCTACGGGGTAACCAACATGCTGCTAGATAAACAACTAAAACCTTTTTGAAAATGTTTTTAATGCTTTTGTGAGTGTTACAAGCCAGATCAACAAGCATTTTTTAGTCTTTTTTAGTTAACGCCGTCAACCTAACAAGGCCGCTCAGGAACTACTTCCTTTACTTCAAAATACGAGTTTTAGGCAGAAATGTGGGGGTTTATCCTAAATGCACTCACCTTAATTTCCAAGGCTCTTCATAATACCTTAAACTGACAAAGCAACTGGAGAGTGCCAAGAGAGGCTTCACTTTAAAATAGAAATATTGTAACATTTTAATATTAAGAGATCTTGGTATATTCCTAGTTATTACAGACAGTTTTGCAAATGATAAACTGTCTATTTTAGTGTAGCAAATAGTGCTGGTGTATTTAAAAACTGCATTTGTTTTGATTTTTTGAACAGAGGTTCAGTAAAGTTATTATCAGCAATAGTTCACTAACCTGTAAGGATGATTGGTAGGATGATCATTGTAATTAAATACATAATATGTAATAATCTAAAATGAAATAGGTTATTCATAATGGACGAGTTTAAGCAGAGACACGTTTGTGTTGGTGTGAATTACTGCTAAAACCCTTGGAGTCATTTCTTGCCAACCACCCCCCCGTAAAGAGTGGGAGCTCCCCCAAACCCGCTAAGGTCATTTGTCATGAAAATTTTGGTTTTTAAAAGTTCCCCACTGACCTCAAATTATGGCTCTCTGCTCAGAAATTCTAACAATTCCAGCTTCTAATAATTCAAAATGTCTCAAGTGCTTTGTGGTTGGACTGAAAGGTCTGCTACTCTGTGATCAATTATGTTGACATCCTAAAGTAAAAATAAAACCAAACTACCTGCACGGATACCACTTCTCAAGGAAATGGGGGACAGAAAAAAATGTTATGGTACAAAGGTACAAAAGCCACTTGAGTCTTTTTATTATCATTTTTAACAAGAAAAAAGCTTTTGAGAGGGGGCCCTTGCGCTGTCTGACATCAAATGATGACAGCAGAGAGAGGACAGAAGATGGGGAAAAAATTAGACTAAAAAAAAACCGGAACAGAAACAAAAAATTTAAATTTTTGGCACAAAATTATTAAAACAGAAGAAACAAATTTTTTAATGTAGGTAATGTCAAGGGTAGCTGAAATTTCAATGGATAGTACAAAATACAGTTTTGTGTTTTTTAAAATTAACCCCCCAAAACAGGAAGAGGAGTTTTTTGGGTGTAGCTTTTAAGTCTTTAAAAGGATCAACTGCCTTCATCTCACACTATTCCCCGGGACATTTTTGAAAAACAAGCCTTTCTCTGTCCTCTTTTTCCTTATATGCTTGAATCTTCTGTGAATCTTTTTTTGTCCCTTTTCCCCGCGTCCCATATTCCACCCACTTTTTTCTAGTGTAGACACTATCCAACTCTGTCAAAACGTTCCCCTCTTGTCTCTTCAGGCATGCTTTAGTAATTTTAAAAAAAGAAGATACAGCTAAAATTAGTCTATGAATATTTGTTGGGCTGAGGTTTTAATGAAACCCTATGACATTGATTGCACACAATGGAGGTATTTTGAAGTAATAAATCACCATATTTTCATACCCCCGTTTTTTTTTTTCAGCAATATCAGAAAAGTCAATTGTAAGGATATAATTGAATTTGGTTTTTTTTTGGCAAAAAAGCATGGAATTGGCCCTGATGAAAATTACAAACATTTAAATATTTTCCTATGGACTTGATTTGGGGTGGCTTTGTTGTTGAATGTCAATGACTTTTGGACCCCGAAGACATCTGCAATGTTTTTTTTAACTTCACTTTTTCTGTGTATTTTTAAAACAGAGAAAAATCCATGCTCCCCCTTGTATGATTGGCCTTCCACAGGGATCAAACCTTTTGGCTATGTTTTAAAACTGGCCTTTCAACATTCCTTCCACAAAAAAAGCACAATAATATAGAAGCTCAGTTGTATCATTAAGGCGCTATTCTGAAGGCCCCACACAGCGGTCAGTTTCCTACATCTGAATGAGAATAGAAGGACGAAAAAATATTCACTGGATTTTCCAGAAGGTGCAACCTCATGTGGCTTGCAGGTTTGCCTTGGCAAAAAAACAAGGAAATCATAGGCAAAAAACCTTTTTAGCTTTTTATTTGATCATGATTTTAATTCTAAAATAGAAAAATACATTTTTTTTATAACCGTTCTTTTTAACTTCTCAGACTCATACGTTTGGGGGAAGCGTATTTGCTTTTTTTTTGAGATTTTTAAGACTTATAAATTCAAAACTTATGTTCCCCTTCGGCCCCTCTCCTTACGCATTTTATTCAGGCCCTATAAAAGTCTGAACCCTTTTCATCAGAAGCTGGTGCAGAATGAAAAAAAAAATCCAGTCATTAATCCTATTTTTACACCATTTAAAAACTTGCTGCCGGGGAAAGGGTTAAAAACTAAAGATACAAATTTTTTGCTTGTTTTTAGAATGGTATGGTTTGAGTGACATCTGGAACCTCCATCACGGAACCATAGGCTGTAAAGTGCACTTTTTCCTGGCAGGGCCCGAGTTATGGAATAAAGTACCTCTACCTTTGCACTTTCCCCCTGGCCACTGACTCTTTTAAAAAAAGGGTTTAACATGTAAAAAAAAAAATTTTTCTTATCCTTTTGGAAAATAGTGCTTTATATTTTTGGAAGTTATGGTAAGTCTTTTCCCGGGGAGGAGAAACCCTTTGCCCTTTAAGAAAAATTCCCCAGAAAAAAAAAAAAAAAAAAAAAAAAAATTTTTTTTTTTTTTTTTTTTTTTTTTTTTTTTTTTTTTTTT